>OY282560.1:266274385-266378265 GCA_958295665.1 Tipula vernalis
ATACATACATATATATACATGGGCTTATCCAGTACTTTTTTAGAAAACCGGGCGCATGCATTTTACCGCATTCATCGGTTCAGCTGTACATTTTTTCAGGACATTGAGTGATTTTAGGCTATTTTCGAATAGGTAACCATTCTACTTAGGTTGCTTTGTTTTTCATGCTAGAGGCCTCATTCTCTTCGATTTTTATTGAAATTTCATTTGATGTCAGTTTCAGAGCCTCATAAGTAAAATTGGCTCAATGCGACAAAAAAGGGATTTTCTTAAAAAACGTCATGTTTTAAAATTGTTGCCAAATTTCTGAATTTTTACTAAAATATTCTATCTAGGCTGATTTTTTTCATCTTTTCATGATCTTTCCAAATTTTTGAACCACAATAATTTGGTCAACAACTTCTAAAGTTACACGCGTTTCGTTCAATTCTTCGGAAAATGTCATATTCACACATCATATTTTCAGGAGACAAAGAAAACTATTTCACTCTCCTTATTGTCTACATGCGAACTCTAATTTTCTTTCGATATTTCTCCCTCTTACATAACTTTAACAATATTTTATAAATGGTGAACAATGCACAATGTTTCCCTCTTTCTTTTGATATGAAAAACGCAAAATTGAGACAAATGGACTTAGACATTCTGCATTTCTCGCCGACAGTATATATATCTATATATAGTTTATATTTCATTATATATATATATATTTATTCATACAAACTTGCATTAAAAATTGTCTAATATCAGCTTCGGACATCATGACCCTAAGAGGTGGTTCAGTACAATTTTGGTCCCATGAAATCATTTCTGCATAAGTAGCACTTTCAAAATTGATTTTCGGTACGCTCCAAGTGTTGTTTCGCGTGTCTTTTGATTTCTTGGTGGTCTTATTGGCACAACCCCAAAGCTGAATACCGTAAAAAGAGCAATTTTTTATGTAATGTTAGGTTAGAGTGCCTTCCTCCAGCCAATACATGTTGTCGTGCCAAGATATTTCGCCGTATTTCCATGGGGAACTTGTTGCGAGTTAAGTTCCACCGGTATCCAGCTAACTTTCTGGTTTTTAAAGTTAACATGTACTTATTTCGCTTCATTCAGCTTGATTCGCCACCTTTTCGTCCAGTTGCTCACTGTGTTAGTGGCTCTCTGAAGTTTTCCTGCGCTTCTTCTATGGTGTTACCAATTGCAAGTATTGCAGTATTACCAGCAAATGTTCCAATGGTTGTTTCATCGCCATTTGGTAGATATCATGGACGCTATCTTGCGATATTCCTGCTGATATTTTCTTTAATTCAGCATTCAGCTTTCCTTTTCAGTCTTTCGAAAATTTTTGAAATTATTGGAAGCAAAGAAATCGGTCTATAAGATTTTTTGTTATTAGCTTTTCTCTCGAACCAATTCTCTGACTTCCAGAGAATAGTGTGGAGCCTTATTTATATTCTTGTGGCTAGTAGGAGTACACTTCCAAGTTGCTTTTTGAATATTATCATTAAATAATTCTAGTTCCTCTTCTATCTGTGTCAGTGTTTTAATTGTCACTTGCAGTTCAATATTCAAATTAATAAGTTCTTGGAATAGGTCCCAATTAGTTTTATTGTTTTTTAACCTAGACGGACTTTCCTTATTAACTACAGTTGAGCTGACAGTCATGATAACGGGTGAATGATCAGACGAAAGTTCCGCACTGTTCTCAACACAAATGTAGTTCTCGCATATTCCTTTTGTTACATAAAAGTCTATGAGGTCAGGTATTTTATTCCTATCCACAGCTTGTTTCCAGAATGATACTCGCAATTAAGTGCTCTTCCTGCTTTGAAGAGCTCTTTTCCTTTAGTGGTTGTAAGTCTGGATCCCCAATAGGTATTTTTCGCGTTGAAATCATCTCGAATGATGAAATTTAGTCCTAGCGATTTTAACGAGGTAGTGTAGTCTTCCTCATTTTAGTTATATCGTGGAGGACAGTAAATTGAAGAAACACCATATTCTTTATTTGTACTTTAATAGGCATTACTTTCATAGTTGCGATTGCAATATGTTCTCTAGTTTGAGGATGATCAGCTTCGCTGTCAATCTCCGTTTCAGGAGTTCAGTCCGATTCCAAATCCATTTCATTATTTGAATCGTACAAACATTGCTTTTTTGGAGGCGGTAAATCTTCTTCAGAGTCCCAACAAGGGTAAAATGTTTCAATATCTGCTATAGATCGAATTCTGTTTGTTCTTTGGTTTTGCAAAAAGTTAAAGTTATCTCTAGAAATTTGAGACTTTTTACAGCAATTGCAATTTTCAAATAAAGAATACTTGCAAGAAGCCAAATCAAGAAGACTATTGATTTTATGATTAAAGCCAATTATAGAACTCTGATAGTTTTTGTAAATTTGGGTTTGGTCTTTTGCGTTTCCGGGGCTCTTGTAAATAAGAAATAAAATTCTTTATTAAACCCGTTAAGGTGCGATCGCTTATTGTCAGAATCGCCGTTTTTCCAAATTGAGTTTAGCTAAATTAAAATTTCTTTTATGATATCCTTGTTGGATGGTTGGAAATTACATTGAATTTTTTTATTATGCCTTATGTATTCATAATAATGAAGAATAACTTTAATAGTTGGTAGTTTTTTTTCTTCCAGATTTTTGGCACAAATAAGTATTGGGCAATCATTTAATTCAACAATATATATACATATATATATATATATATATATATATATATATATATATATATATATATATATATATATATATATATATATATATATATATATATATACATAAATACAGGCATATATGTTTTGGACCAAATTTGGCACAGATTATCCTTAAAATATGTTCTTTATCTTCAGGAATTTTCGTGATGTTGTTCCTTTTCATTATAAAATGGCAGATGGAAAAGTGTCAAAAAATAGGGGTTTGAAAGAAAACAGTCATTTGCTTCTAATTGTCCAAAACATGACAATTATTATTTTGAAGATTGTTGAACATGAATATAACATAAAACTATGAAAATTCAAAATGGCGATATTAAAAAATGTTTACAAAAGGTTTTCAGACAACAGACTAGCACAATTTTCATTATAAACAAATAATATTATTTGTAATTTATAAAAACGTACGAGTTACGAGTTTACTCGATTCATCTTTAATGAATGAATGAGCTTTCTGGATTCCAAGTGCAGCACTTCTTTGAATCTTGCTTTAAGTTTGTTTTTGTTGACTTTTCAATATCAATGTTAGAGCATATTAATACTTCTGTTTTCCGTTTGTTAGCTCTGGCCTATCTGTACAATGCTTCAATATTCAATATTTGTTAAGATTGATTTATAGCTTGCAAACTCATTCGTCTATCAGCCGTCTTAATGTTTCCACCAATGTCGTCCCCCGGAATTTTTTCATGATCTGTTCCAAACAAATGATATTCTGCTTCAATATAAAGTCATATACATGAGATTCGAGATTTTTGAGACTATATCTAACAATAAAATGGAACCTTGTCAATAAATTTTTCATTCACACAATTTTTTAAATGTTGCTAAAGGTTGACTTTATCTGGAACGTAAAAATCTTTTATGTCACATTTAGAACCCTTTCCTTTGCAGCAATCAGAATTTTTTTTATCACACACTAAACGATTAATACAGTCTTTAAAATATTTTAAACATTATATCCTGTGTGAGTTATCAACATTTAATCCGACTAACATCAGATTGACGTTTTCTTGATAGCTCCAGCAAACAAAATCAAATAAAATGGACTCGGAGAGTCTTGTAAAAAAAAATTACGTAGCTCTTTTAAATTACAGTACATCAGACGCTTTCGTTCATGAGTTCCTTGTACCATCAGGTTGCCTAACTCTAACACAGTATCACTCATTCCTCCCCTTAATTTTCCATTTTCGTCACAATCATAAAAAGATTTGGCTGCTTTTCCGGTAACTCCATTCAATGGCTTACCTATTTTTGTATTTGTTGTAGAAAAAATCGAATTTTTCTCGAAAAGCTCATTAGCTTTTTTTGCTTGCCGCAGAATATACTTTTGGGAATTGGGAAATAAAAGATTGGGAATTACTAAATTTTGGAAATATAGCAATATTTTTCCCAATTTCCAGGGAAATGCGAGAATAGGGCCACAGGTAGGTATTTATTCCTCCGAATTTTTATCTAGCATTTCTGTTTAATGTTTAAATCTAATTCAAGAGTGTACCTCTTCGTTAGAAATTTTGTTCCACAGATTCCGGTCTAATAACAAGCAGAAATACTGTGTTATCGAAATAAATCTTTTGATAAATTACGTAACAATAATAATTATCGCAACCAAACACTTATTTTTTATCTATAAGTCTCCGTGTCGCCATAAATGATTACTGTTATGTCTTTATTCAAACCGTTTTTCTATTTTTTGCTCCAAACGACAGTCATTAATTTTAATAATGTCGGTTTTATTTGTATTATCTCTTCAGTCCTTATCGCATTCATATATAGTAATTTTCCTCTCCCATATACCTCATACATTACAACAGTTATGTTTGTAGGTAGGTAAACACTTAATAATAATGAATATTTTAATTTATGCAAATTTCCAATTATCCATAACAAGCGCATCACATACACAGAAAAACGCTTGATAATAAATAAAAAATGTTTGTAGAAATCATTTGAAGCGAGTAATCAATACTCTTTACTCTTTGAACTTTTATTTGTGTATCTGTCGAGTCGAAAGCTTTATTTGCATCAATTTGATTTCAGTAAAAGCTTTTTCCGATTTTGTTTGCTGATATTTTTGTTGTTTTGGTTTCATTTGGCCGAATGTATAAAAATAGATTTTTTTTTTTGGGACAGTGCTTTAATTTAAACATTTTTTGTTTTTGGTATCTGTTATAAATGTATTTTGTCGTGTCTCGATTTTGGTGGTATTAATGATTTTTTATTGTCTAGTGTAGTTGAACGTTTGTATACAAATATATCATGTTCGACCGGAAAACACCCGATATCTAATTTAGTTAGTCGACTGTGAAATTGGAAAAATAAATTAAAATTTCAAGTAAATTAAAATGGATTTGAATGAATAAAAAAACAAATCAGAAATAATTAATTATATGGAGTCGAGTGGTAGGGGTTCACATACGAAAATATATAGTGTAGAACTGCATTGAAATTGTAAATCAAATAATCTATACTGGGTAAAAGTGCTGTGTTGATGCGCATCCACAATGATACGCCAATCTTTATCAAGATTCGACTCAACTATGATGCTTGTAAAATCAGAGTTGCCGAAAGAAGAGAAGGAAGTTTTTAATAATCTTACAAAAGCATTTATATCTTAATTTAAAAGATTTTTGATTTATCGTACAGTTACAAAATCGGTCTTCCATTTTAAGCTTTCATAATTTGACGTCAATAATATTTAGATAAAGTGGTCCTTCACACTTTTCAAATTAAGTTGAAATTCTAAAGAAACACAAAATCTTACAAATTGGACAGTTGAATGCCCAAACATTTTATAACCAAATTCTGGAACAAATTTTAAATGTCAAATAGTAAGTAGAATTTTATTAGTTAAAAAATTTGATTTGTCAAAATTAGTTCCATTTTTGTTGTTGCTTTCAATGAACATAAACTTCGTTTTGATATTTTTGCAATCCCTGAAACACATGATTTTTTTCTATAATTATGTTTGGATTGGTCAATGATTCCCCACCCTAAATGAAATACGCTAAATAAAACGAGTTGTTATTGTGTTTTCGCCCTTCTTATATTAAATTTGTAACAGTAAACATACTAAATTTTTGACAGGACATTTAAGGACTTTATCTTTTCGCTGGAACTAAATTGAATTTGTTTACTCAAATCACAGTTCCTGTTCATTTCACAACTAATAATATGATTTTTGGGTCCTACATTTTGTTATAAACGATAAAGACTCATTTAAATATTGCCGTTCACTATAAAGCATAGCTCAAAATGCGTTGCAAGAACACGGACTTAACTTCAAGTTATGATCCAATTATATTACTATTTAGGATTTATTTCCCTTTATAAAATCATTTATTATAAAAATCCCATATTTCTCTGAAATTTGATTACAGTTTTTAGGCAACATTTAAGAACTAAGAAAAGTATAAATCCTTTTAAAAATGACTGCTGCACATTGTTATAAATCTCCAATGGCAGGCAGTGTTGTGCCACTTAGTCAACATGTAGTAATTAATCAATTATCTACTCGTGTAAACAATGTATGTGGACAATTAAAAAAAAGCGTAGATAATGTAAACAATGTCGACAATGTAAACAATGCGCCGACAATTTCCTATAGCAGAAAATTTTAAGATCGAGTATGCCATCTTTTAATATAAAAATAATGGATTGTTTTATCCGGAAGAAATTAAGCAGATTGGTAGCACGAATAATATCAATAGGCAAAAACAAGTAAGTGTTGTTAACGTATGTTGTTTTAAACGTAATGATGCATGGGGCAGTACACGAATTAGTGGTTCAATAGATTTTCTGGCACAAAATGCAAGATATCACCCTTATTACTATTGTAAATTCAGAGACCTTTCGGCCACTCTAAACGGGATTTTCCTCGGGAACGAAAATTGTAGACTAACATTTGAAGTTTTGTAAGAGTTTAGTACGAAAATCAATGAAAGCTAATTAACACTGAACGGGGAAAACTTAAATAGAATTTATCGCCGAAATGAGGTGGATTTGTACGGTGAATACTAACTGACAGATCTGCTTTTAAGTCATTTTAAACTAAATTTGACATGCTACCTACCGAATAGCTAATTCAAAACTGGGATTCAAATCAATGCAATTCTATGAAAGAAGAGCGCATAAGAATTGTTAAAGCAACAGCAGCAACCAACAAAGAAGCTGTTCAATTCTAAATTTACACATTTGATGAAACAGAAAATGGCGGTGAAAAGCTTGTACTAGAGATATTGTAAATTAAATGCATCCTCATTAACAAAGAACAGTAAACTAAAAACCTTTATTAATCACTTCATGGTAAACAGTTGCAGACCGAAACCGTTTATATCATCATGCTACAGTAAAGTACAGATTCTATAGGCATGTCATTGATTTATTGAATTCTATGGGTACATGCGTTCATCGTATCAGAGATGCTAATAATTTAGGTGGCATAAAATGTATTACATCTTCTACACCAGTTAAATTTTATGTAAAAAGATACCGCTGTTCATCAGCAGTGAAATATCTGAAGCAGTGATGGCAATCATATACCAACAAAATTACCAACCTACGTTGGTTTCCGTTGGCCAACATTGTTGGTTATTTATTTTTTTTCTTGTATTTACCAACAGATTACCAACATGTTGGTTAATACATTTGTTGGTTGTTTTCACCTCAATGCAGTTAGAGTTGTTTGGTTACTAATTAGTGGATTAATATTCATTTTCTTGTTAATCTACCATGATAAGCGGCTACAGGTACAAAAATTAAAAATGCAAAATTTTAAATTTAATTCAGTCAGTATTCATCTGTTTTATTAGTATCAGCTACTTTTAAAGAATAATATACATTCGTTAATTTTTTTGATCGCTCGAATCCCAGACGATTTCTTACGTTAGAGTGGATGTAAGACCAATTTGAAAATAGTCGCTCCAGTTGCGCGGACGAAGACGGTATTCTTAATAATTTTAGAGCCAAAGAGGAAATATCTTGAAAATGACGCGCTGCAAATTCCCAGTAAGTGATTCCTGGCAATCCTATTTTTTTATTCAGCACATCAAAAATGCCTTCACTCTTAATAAATCGTTGATAGCCTTCTAAGCCGGTTACATCTAAATTATCGAGGAAAAATATTTCAACTTCTGCTAGCTGATCCTTAGATAAGCGGTTTCCACGATATAAAGGATGAATTCTATTGGCAGCCAGAGCCAAAGTTGTTAATGCCATCTTTTTCCTTTTTTCTAGAAGTTCGTCATATCGGTTAGGTAGTTCCAATTTAAGCCATTATTCTGCTGCTTCACCAAGAGAACAATCACTTTTTTGACAGGTATTGATCAGTGCACAAATAGGATCTAGTATTTTAATTTGCTTTTTTACGTTAGCGATTAGGTTATCGTCGAACAGCTTTATTTTGTTTTCAGATTTTAATTTAGTTTGCGGGTTTTCTTCAACTGCGGCTAATTGTTTCATGAAACTTAAATTTTCTATAAATGATTGGAAACAATCTCGACTACTGCACCATCGCGTTTCGGCTGGTAATAAAACCTTGGAGCCACCAAGATCAATAAGAGATTTTTCCAGTTTTGGCTGCTTGAAATCCTTTAGAATAGGTGTTATTTGAGATAAAAGATTCTCACTTTTATTATCAACGTCTTTAGCTAACAAATTGCCAGTATGACTATTGCAATTAGAGAACCAAATATTAATCAATGTGCCCATTTTCACCATATTTCTGGCATTGTCCGAAACGACACAATACACTTCAGTTTTAAATTTAGTTCTTGCTATTGTAATACATTGTTCTACAACCTTAGCTAACTCCACCCCACTTTCCGACAAGCTGGTAAAATCAAAGGCCTCTAAAAATGCTCGTTTATTATCACTGGTGTGTAGCATACACACAACATTTTTTGAATTTGCTGCGGAATTCTTCCATCCGTCAATGAGAAGTACGGATTCTTTACCTAAATTTTGGGTATCGGTCATTGAAATCATTCTATGAACATTATCCAGCAAAGATGAAGCTAACGTTGTTCGACAAGGTGGCTTATATGCTGGGCGCAATTTCTTCACTAAATTTTTGAAATTATCCGACTCTACCGTTGAGAAAGGAATATTACATCCGAAAAAAAATCTAGCCACAAGATCATCAATCTCTTCTTTTTCGGTGGCACTTACACTATCCATGTACTTGTCAATTTTGTTTCCAGCGTTCTGGTTTTGTTTCATTCGCTTTTTAACAACCTTTGGACTTCGGAAGTGATTTTTATTTTTCTCCCCCTTTGAAACAACTAATTCTGGTGATGGTCAGGGATTATCAGAAGGTGATGGCGTTGAAAGCGTTGACTCCGATAATGTAGATGTTAGTTGGACTACCGTGTGAGATGAAGATGTTTGTACATATAGAGATGGTGATTCTCTGATTTCTTCGACCTATTTAAACATAAATGTATTAATTTTAGGAATAGCAAATTTCATAGAAATCATTTTACGTTTCTATTCATATATGCGTCAAATAATTCTTGTGTAGAAAACTGATCATCTTCCACAAAAATTATCTCAGCCGTTGTTATAATATTTTCATCAATATTTTGATTTTGCACAGTTTCCATTTGCGTCGCCGGTTCAGTTGATGTAGATTCTTCGATTGAAATTGAACAATTGGTTGAATCAGAATGTATGTTTTCATTTGATATCGAATTACTGGTTGAATCTGAAGTGATATCGTTATCTAAATTAACAACATTTGTTTTTTTTGCCGATTTGTTGCAACATTTTCTATTAAATTGGAATAAAATTTAAACATAAACATATCTAGGTCATATGCACTATAAACGGTAAAAAGTAATATTTACATGAACTTACCGGTGTGATTCTAGCCTCGATTTGGTAGTATTTTTTTAAACACACGCACAATATTTGCAAAGTGCAGCTACTCTTGTCCGTCCACTGTAAACTACCGTTATTATTTCGTATTCACCTTCTTCCCAATAATCATGAAATGATTTACCTCTAATTTTATTTTTTACACTCATTTCGTCGTCTCAATCGTTTAGCTAGATTTCCATAAAATATCCAACAAAATAATAACCAAAATACACAATAAAAATAGAACTTAATGAAAATTGCACAACGTTAACAGGTATCGTATAAGGCGTATAAAACCAAAAAACACATCCACTTGCTTTGATTTTTAGACGTTAAATAACTTGAAAACTGTAACTGACAGATCGTATTGTTTTTTTTTATTTTTTTATTTACCAACTTAATATGTTACAAAGCAAAATCGGTTTACCAACACTTACCAACATTACCAACATCTACCGACATTTTTGACTTACCTACTCCAAAAAAAATTTTAAAAAGTTGGTAATTAGTAGAAAATAATTACCAACGTTCAAATTCCCATCACTGAATTCTGAAGTTATTATACGCCTAGGAGGATTTTATTTGCTCATGTCGTGTGAACCTTTCCACAATCGAATGTTACATGAAAGCAAACGCAGTAAAGAAATAATGGGTCACAGCTCATGAAAATGCAACAGACAAACATATCGTCGCTACCATCTCAAACTATCGAATGTGAAAATTTTCTTTGAAGGACAGCAAAAAATATTCGATAATTTCATTTAGTAATATTGAGAAAATTGTGCATGTTATTCGAAACTTTGTTGATTTGCTACTATATCACTACCAATTCCAGAGCTAAGCAGCGAATATGAAAAATTAATTTTTTCACATTTGATAGTTTGAGATGGTAGCGACGATATGATAAGTGGGCATGCTTTCGAACGCGCGCCAAATATCTTATATATCTATATATTTGCAGTAAACACGACCGAACTTGACGAGCTCTTTTCGGTCTTGCCTGTTTAGCAAACTTCCATTTAGACGATTGGACCTTAGTTTTGACGTGGTCTCCTATTTTTATCACAATTTATGACTCGTTTCACCAGTTTTCGGTCGCCGTTGATTTCATTCAGCAACTTCTGAGCAATGTTCATTCGGTACAGATTTTACTTGAAATTCAACAATTTTGGAGCCAATTTTGTGGCACATATTTCATACCCAAAACATTGGAAAAAGTGATTGGTATCCAACGAGCTCGTTATATATTCAACGTCTTCATAGTTGCTTTGGAAACGCTTGTACCACAGGTAGATGATGGATTTGCTCAAAGAAAACTCCACAAATCATTTATCATTTTCAATACAGATGTGCACTTCATTCCATTCTTAAACCAAAATTCAATACAAATTTTTTGGTTTTATTTTTTTCCACAAGTAAACAATCGGTGAGCACACCAAACCACATATAACTTTTCGACAGCCAACAATAAACTAAGCATTAGATACCAACACAGGAAAAAAAATTGTGAAGAAAAATTCCGCATGTTTTAATCAAACCTCATATTTTCACAATTTGAAACTATTTTTGTTAGATACAGAAATATTTCAAAACGAGCAATTATAGAGAGTTATAGTTCAGGATTTGTTAACAATGGAGTTGTCACTTTAGTAACCAGATTAGAAACGACTAAACCTGAACGAAGTGTGCAAAGTTTGAAAAACTTTATAAAATTGGTTTGGTAGCAATGATCATCCTGGTTAGAAAACATATTTGTAGTTTAAATCTCTCATAGCAAAGTTTCAAAATACGGGAAAGTTTATTTATCATCCAATACGTTGGGTAAGTCAGATATCAAATTTCAATGGAATTGATGCATAATCGCAGGAGTACCGTTTGGGATAGGGATATTTCTTAAATAAAACATGGCCAGAATTCATCAAATATTCCGGGGTATTGTTCATGATACTTTGGCACATAAATACAAACCATATTAACACATAATTTGTCCAACATTTCAACAATTCCAGCACCAGATGGAACACGCACGTTTATCAATCGATTTTACTGAAATTTTATATCTAAGTTATTAAGCCGAGTATGAATAGTACTTCGAATAAAATAGAATTATTCACGCTATGAAGAGTTCCTTGGGTTACATACATCATTTGCAATCGGATGTCTTAGATAAAATAAGAGCGAAATTCAAGGAATATTGCGGCACACCACAAAAAGGAACTGGGTAGCAAGTTTGTGGATGAATTTTAATAAAATTTTACATCTAATGTTTGAGATCCTAAAATAAAATGAATTGCGGCTCTGAAAAATTCTATTGGCCATACCATCTGGGGTAGGTTGTTTTAATTAGCCCATGGCTGTTATTCAAAAATATTACGGGACACTGTAAATGATGCTTGCTGCTGATTCTAATATTACCTATCATAGCGCTAGGACATTATTTTGACGTTGTACACCCAAGAAAATACAAAGTTAATCATATTACAACTCAGGTTCACGAATTTAAGAAAACTAACGAAACTTTTGCTATAAATTCGCTGCAGTTGTTCCATCGTATTGTTTGCGTCGTCAAAAATTCACAAGAGTGGCAGTCATATTTTTAATATGAATTGGCCTCAATACCGTCATCTTTATTTAATGATCTTACTCAACCGAAGGGAAAAAATCAAGCAAATGCATATTTAAAATACAAAAAATCACCAGGGACAATTTCGCAACAAATTCCAGATGGAAGTCATTTGCTATATTCCTTAATATGGCCAAGGCCATATAACATACCACCTTGATCAAAAAGTTCCCGGAATTTATTCAGAAAATTAAAAATACAAATTTATTAATCTAAATCTATATTGTCCTCTTCACAGTAATCCCCATCGACTATAACACACTCATGCCAGCGCTTGATCCAATCCTCGAAACATTTTTTATATTCGGTTATCGGTATGTCCATCAGTGCTTCCTGCGACGAATAATGATGGCACTGTGCGACGGTGCGTTATCATGGTGCAAAATCCACGAGTTTTCTGCCCACAATTCTGGTCTCTTTCGGCGAATTGCTTCACGCAAACGTCTCATAATGCCCAAATAATACACTTTGTTTACGGTCTGGCCTTCTGGTAAAAATTCATGATGCACTACACCGTTGTAATCCAAGGAAACCGTGAGCATTGCCTTCTTTTTTGACTGAAAACGACGTGGTTTTTTTGGTCTCGGCTCATTTAGTGAACGCTATTCCCTTGCCTGATGTCTGGATTGCGTGTCGTACTCATAAACCCACGTCTCGCCTCCAGTAATGATCCTTTTGATGAATGTGGGATCGGATTCAGCCTCGCAAATCATGTCTTTTGCGACGTCAACACGGTCTCTTTTTTGCATGAAATTGAGGTCTTTTGGCACCAACTTTGCTGCTACACGACGGAAACCCAAATCATTAACCAAAATGTCTTGGACGGATCCATAGGCAATGTTCAAGTCCTCCGCTATCTCTCTGATGGTTAATTTGCGGTTATTGACCAACATTTCTTTTACTTCATCAATGTTTTCGTCGGTTTTCGATGTCGATGGTCTGCCATTGCGTTTTTCATCTTCGATTGACTCACGACCACTTTTAAACCGCTCGTGCCACTGGTAAACGACCGTTTTCTTTAGAGAATCGTTGCCGAAACACTTTCCCAACATTTCCAACGTTCGCGTACCATTAAATCCGTTTTTTACGCAAAATTTAATACAAGTTCGTTGTTGCAAATTTAAATCCATTTCTAAAATTGTAAATAATCGCCAACACACACAGAGATAGATGAACTCTTGACTACGTAACATTTGTAAATGTCAAGCTATGACGCTAAGATTTAGAGGGAATATCAACAACAGATGTACCAACTTAACAAAAAAAACAGAACTCAAATCGGGACGATGGGAGCACCACACGGTGGTTATTCCGGGAACTTTTTGATCAAAGTGGTATGGTCAAATACTTTAAATGTATGGGAATTATGTTTTGAAGCATTATGTTAGAAAGACAACCATATTATTTATCCAGACTACGCCACCACGAATAAGGAGAAGATCAAAAGAAGGGAACAATTGCCCAAATTTCTTCAAAAATCGAGCTAGAAAATACTATATCGTGCGCTAATACGATATGTAACGGAACTAAATTAAAAAATATGTTCCCCAATTTTATGTACAATTTAATTCTGCGTCATTTGGGATATTCTCAGTTGGTGCTGTATAACGTTCAAATGAGATTTTTACATTTCACTAAACACATACAAATGTTTTTTATAACCCTGATTGCAGGGTTCGCCTAACACTTAGAAATGGAATATTTTTCAAAATACTAATATCAACTAGTTTTTCATCCTGTAAGATTGACACGGGTTGTCATATATTTCTTGTGTTAACTGCAAACCTAAGGTATTTTTGATTTCGGGTTTCCATTCTTCATATTGAATATTCTGGATAAAGTTAATATTAATATTTTCATTGTCTACTATTTTTCTACATTGTCTACGTCGAAAACTATTTTCTACGCTATTGTCGACATTTGCATGTGGACAATTTCAAAATAGGCGTAGACGCACAACACAGCTGGCAGGTATTTGTAGAACAACATATCGCCTTTTATCCCAATTAACATTTTCTCTTTTGGTATAAACGCACAAATATTCGGTAGAAAATTTCTTTGGGTTTGCGATAATCCGCCTTCTGTTTCAGCTTCTATTCCCAGCAAAAGCCGTGCCCATTTAGAGATAACCACTGCATCTGCTTGTTTGTCACAAAATATTACTGGAAAATTAACAGTTTCCTATTTTTTATATATATCGTTCCAGCTTCTGTTCTCTGTGTACCGTTCCAGCTTCTGTTTCCAGCGTAAGCCATACCTGTTCGCAATAAAGATCCGTAGACTAGCCTGCATGGCGATGTATTGACAATAGGGATAACCACATGGCACTTTTATTCCATTGGTGTGTCGCAAATAGTTTCAGGAGAATATTCTAGAGGCGAAAATGGATCTGTTTTGAGGTAACTGCTTTCGCATTGATATTTGGCACCAAACAAAACCATTTCAATTCTTAAGAATGTCCTTTGGTAGACGTACTGAACAATGTAATTTTAACAAGTCTCTTTTCAAGTCAATTTTACACCATTAAGAGAGTTTGGGAGTGAACGAAACAAATGATAGTATGACGTTGCAGGATCAGGACTACACAGTCGATGTATTAAAACTTCCCAAACCAAATTCTCTCAATTTTTGCCGAGTCATCAAAAATGTTTGTGGTCTGGCGTTGTTATGATATGACACAAAACATTTTCTGTTTGAGGATAGTATCGCATCGTTTTACCTGGTTGTGTTCACGGCACACGATTTCCTTTCAATCCCATTAAACACAAAGCAATACCATCTGTGGGGTCAAATGTTTGCCACCGTTTGTGTGGTCTCATCACGCTTTGACCAAGACGTTTTTCGCAGATTATTTCAAATGACGTTTGATGCGCAGTTGACAAAAATATAGACGATGTAAAAATGCTCCTCGAGGTCTAGTTTTTTACTATGAAATAGATTCAAATTATTACAAGACATACCTTAATATTGGGCATATCCAACGCAGCGAAACCACTAAAAATCAAATAGATCTTCCATATTTCATCTGGTAAAAAGTTAAATTTTTGAGACACCTCATTCTTGTTATTATTTTAACGAAATGATTTTAAAGGGAAATCTACTAAGCAACATATTGCAGTACTTAATCTTTTCAATTCTAAAGATTTTTTGAGTAAAATTTCCTATTATTCAACTATCGAGTACTTACAGTTATCGGATGATCGAATAAGCGAGCTTGTAATGGATATACAGATAAATAAAACAAATTTTACAACAATTCTGTTGGCCTTGTACAAAATTTCGGAAATTTTAAAGTGAAATTTTAAATGTATAAAATGCAAATTGAAAAATATGAATTAACATTGATAAATATAAATTAAAAATAAGAAAATATAATAATAATATTAATTTTTATGTAACTAAAACATAATTACATAATACATAGTTACATAATTAAATTTGTCCTTAAAAATATTGTTTATCAATTTTAATTCATATTTTTCAATTTTCATTTTGTACATTTAAAATTTCATTTTATCCAAAATTATATCCAAGGCCGACATAATTGTTGTAAAACATATTGTTACGGCTCATACTATGAGCATAACTTACTAGCCATACATAGTTTGATCTGGCGCATATGCAAAAATACTCTTTGTGTATTTTTCGTTATTCTTCGTAGCATTGTACATAATATGAGGGGAATTACGTGCACCAATCGTTTGTTTGTTTTGGGTATGTGATAAGTCAGAGGAGTGTGCGTGGGTTTTTTGTGGTTCGATCAGTGCTGTCAAAGTACTCCGATCGGAGTATTTGTACTACTTTCCGATTCCGTGTACTACCGTACTACCCAATTTGCAAAAATACTCCGAATACCAAACCTGCGTACAATCGTACTACCCAACATACAAAAATATTCCGTTTTCTAAGAAACTTTATAATATTTCTATAAATATTCATATGAACGCGGTTAATTTTGTTTCCCTATATGCCAAATATACATATATAAAAGGTAAATAGGGAATTTTAGTATAGAAGAAATAAGGTGAAGTTTATATAATTGCCTTGCCAATAGAATTACACTTGTCTTGTTGGGTTATTGTTGGAGGTGTAGTTTAGTTCTATGATTCTGTTGCTTTGTTTGGTTGTTTTTGTATATTAAAAAAAACGATAACGATAAACGCAAATTTCGTCACGAAAATAAATACAAAATTAAAACTGTATTAGTGTAATAACGGTATTTTTTATTTAATTTTATTTATTCAATTTATTTCATTCAATTTGCGAATTTGTTATTGATTTCATTTTAATTTTATTAATTCAATTTGTTTCTATTGTGAAAAAATCAAATTCTTTATTCTTTATAATATATTAATTGGTTAATATTAATTAATACTGTTCGATGTGAGGCCGGTTGATGCAGTTGAATTTTAATCGAAAATGGATAGGTATACGCATAATCTATAGCCTTTTTGTTACTTACGTAATTAACAGTAGTTAATGCATATAATATAATTTAAAAATATTGGATACCGCCCGACCTTCATATTATTATTCTTTATAAATTTATCCTACTGTTCCACTCTTTGCCCAAAATAGTCGTTTTTAAATTAATTATTTACATAAATCATAGATAATTTTCTCAAACGTTAATTACTAACAATTTCAGACGAATTTGGTTATGCAACATTGTTAATGGCTGGATAATTTTATTAATAATACAGATTTTGAATTTATCAATTTATAACTATTTTGATCAATAGTTCGTTAACGATAGTACTAATATACGCAACTTAACAAATAATATTAATCACATCGAAAGGCACAAAAATTCCACTTTACATACCGCAAAAAATAATTCCTTGAAAAATCAACCAGACATTTTAGAATCTAATGAGACTATTGAATTTAGAAGTTTACTTAAGTCAACCAAAATTGTTGAACTAGTTTTGATTATTTTTACCTCGTTTTATTTTTTCACATTATCAGCATATCAAACATAATTTGTTTAAATTTTTATAATTTTATTTATCTTAAATATTTCGCCTACTTTTGGCATCTTCAGTAAGTATATAATTTATAATTTTAAGTTTTTTTCTGGAAAGAAATCTAAAGAACTTATTTTTACACATAGCGACAAGAGTAATAAAACAGTAATTATGCTTAAATCGGACTATGAAATGAAAATACAAAATTTACTGAATGATGAGAATACCTACCAAAAGATAGATGTAGACCCCACAAATGATCTTAATAAACGCGCAAAAATATTAATCGAGGAACTAGTGAATTTAAACATAGTTGAACCAGGTCAAGCTAAAAAAATTTATAACAAGAACGCTATGGCACCAAGAATTTATGGACTACCAAAGTTACATAAACCTAATGTGCCTTTACGTCCTATTGTTAGCAATATAGGCTCACCATCGTATTTTATATCAAAATATATCAGTTCCATTTTAAAAAAATTAACAGAGAATAGCCCATTTAATGTTCAAAACTCTTTTCAACTAGTAGAAATACTCAAAACAAAGGAATTAAAACCGAATGAAATTCTTCTGTCTTTTGACGTGGTATCGCTTTTCACAAACATACCGTTACTTAAAGTACTCCAACTGATAAACTTACATTGGAATAGACTAACAAGATTCACAGATCTCACAAAATCACAATTCCTTACCTTAATTAGATTTTGTATCATAGAAAATAATTACTTTAAATTTAATAACACATTTTTTAGACAAAAATCGGGTTTAGCTATGGGTAACCCCCTATCACCAATTCTAGCAGATATTGTAATGGAGGATTTATTCCAGTATGCTTCCATAAGAATACCACATACACCAACGCTTATTTTTAAATATGTGGACGATATTCTGCTGACGTTGCCTAAAGAATGTATTGAAAGCACAAGAGTAATATTCGAACAGTACAGTACCAAAATTAAATTTACGATAGAAACAGAGAACGATAAAAGTATACCTTTTTTAGACGTTAAAATACATAGAGATGATAACGGTAGATTAACGACGAATTGGTTTAGAAAATCAACTTCTTCTGGCAGAATACTGAATTTCTTATCATCTCATCCGTTTAGTATCAGAAAAAATGTAGCAGATGCTTTAATTAAGCGAACTCTATTTCTTAGTAATAAAATATACCACAAAACCAATAAGGAAATAGTGTTTAAAATACTACAGAATAACAATTTTCCGACTAAATTAATTAAATCACTTTGGTATAAGAACATTAAATTAATGGATAACCAACTGGGTAGTTCGTCATTGGATGATGATTCGGATAGCTGGCCAATAGATAGATCAATACCATCCTTAGTTTTTTATAATAGTAGACAAAATTTACAAACCCACATTAAAAACAACTCAGTAATCGGATCATTGACATATTTACATAACATTACAGACAAAGTTAAGAATGTAATTATAAATGACAATAATTTCACTAAAATTGGGTTAAAATGCTACAATACTGCCAAAAAAATATATACAAATACAAAAGATAAAATTGATAAAAATAACCAGACCAATATTGTATATCAAGTTCAATGTCAAGGGTGTGAATGCAATTATGTAGGAGAAACAAAAAATAAACTAAGAGACAGATTAATGCACCACAAAAATAATATTAAAAATAAATCTAATTCCACTGCTCTCACACAACACCATGTAAAGACCCACCATAATTTCTTATTTGAAAAAACCAAAATTTTAGATCGAGAGGAGAATCATACAAAAAGAAGATTTATAGAATCAGCCAATATTATTGCAAACAAACCGTACGCGGTCAATTTTAAAACAGATACGTGCAATGTAAATACAACATATTACAATATATAAAATACAATGAAAAAAGGTTATTGCTGAAGAATAAAATTTCAAAAAATCGCCACTACAATTGCAATTTTTCGGGAAAGAACGGTTTAATGCTTGTTATCACATAGATTTCTATACAACTTATTCTCACCTTGTAGGGGAGAATTGTACAATTATAACAGTGAGGTGACTGTAATTGTAATTGTAAGCTTTCAACTGCATTACAGATGTATGACTCTCTCTCAGATCATTCATTTGATAATTGCACATTACATAGAAAGAACAATTTATGCAAATAAATTTAATTGGTAAAATACTCTATGATAATGTCGTGCATAGCAATTATTGTAATTTTTAAGATTTTAATAGTGAAGTTATAGATTTATGTTATTTATTTAATTTATATGTGTTTAACTTATTGATTTTTTTGGAATTTTTATTATGTACGATTACAAGCAAGGTAAATTATTGATAATAATAACCACCATTATTTAATTTAACATAATGTGATCAATAACATGTGACCGTTTCTTTCTAGAAAAAAACTTAAAATTATAAATTATATACTTACTGAAGATGCCAAAAGTAGGCGAAATATTTAAGATAAATAAAATTATAAAAATTTAAACAAATTATGTTTGATATGCTGATAATGTGAAAAAATAAAACGAGGTAAAAATTACAATAAAAAATCAGCGAGAAAATTGAAAATTTATAGTTTTGATTATGTTCATTTTACAACACAATTTACCATTCGTATTGATCGATGAATTAATAATTTTAATAAAATGCGTTGCCTCAGATTCAAAAATTGCAAAACGTTTGAAAGTCGGTAAATCAAAAGCAACCTATACTGTAACATCCCTGTTACACAACGAAGGTTTGCAACAAATAAGTGAATGTTTAAGAAATCAGCCGTTTTCATTAACAATCGATGAAACAACTGATGTAAGTACATCCAAGTGTCTAGCGGTAGTAGTCAGATATTTTGATAAAATTTTAGGAAAAGTAAGAGATCGTTTTCTAAATTTGATTGAGCTAACCAATTGTGATGCGAACTCTATTTACCAAGCAAAATTCCTCTTGGTAATTTAATCGGTTTCGCAGCTGACAATGCGTCAGTAATGATGGGGGAAAAAATGATGTTCCAAAACTATTGCAAAATACTAATCCATCTCTATATGTCTTAGGATGCATTTGCCATTCTATTCATTTATGTTCGTCAGCTGCTTCTAAACAACTTCCTAAAAATATCGAAATATTAGTGAGAAATATATACATATTTTTCTCCCACAGCGCGAAAAGGCAAACGGAATTTAAGGAATTTCAAGAAATGTTCAGCGTCAAAGTTCATAAAATTTTAAAAACATCATCTACTAGATGGCTATCGTTAGAAAATGTGGTAAACCGTGTTTTAGAACAGTGGGCTGCATTAAAACATTTTTTTATTTCATACAATTTTGAAAATAATGATTTGGCTAATACAATTTTATCCGAAATGTCCGAATCAAATAAATTGTACTTGTGCTTTATATCTTATATCTTAAAATTAACGAATAAAATTAATATTGAATTCCAAGCTGAAACACCTAAAACCCATTGAAGCATCCAATAGAAGCTTATGTTAAAACTATTTTGAATAATTTTGTCAAAGCAGAATATATTATTTCAAAAATTAATGAAATAGATTTTTGTAGAGAAGACATTTTTTTTGAATATGGGAAACGTATATTTAAGCGGAAAAGCAGAATTTTTAATACAGTCTGGGTTATTAGAAAAATCTGAAGTAAATGCAATTAAAACTAAGTGTGTTTCTTATTATATTGAATTAAGCCACCAAATATTTAAGCGAATCAACTTCAACGGCACAAAGTTAATTGCATTAAAAGGCCTTAATCCAAATTGTCTTGCAAAAAGTATTATACCATTATATTCCTGCTTTCCTAATACTGTTGTGGTAAATGATATTGAACAATTGGATCAAGAATGGAGGACTTTGCTAAACTATTCGGGAATCGATAGCAATCTAGATCTACAAGAGTTTTGGTGTGCAGTTTTTAAAAGTAAGAATGGATTGAAAGAGAAAATGTTCGCAAATCTGGAAAATTTCGTTAGTTCGCTATTAAGCTTACCTCATAGTAGTGCAACTGCAGAGAGAGTGTTTTCCCAGCTTAATTTAATAAAAGACAAGAAAAGAAATAGCCTTCACACTAGTACTGTTAATGCGATAATGGTGGCAAAGGAAATGTTAGGAGACGTGAACGCACCAAACTGGATACCTTCTGATAATTTAATTTAACATCTGCTTTGCCTTTATTTAAATCACTAAAGATTTTACCGTTAAGATATTTATATGTTTTTAAGGTATTAAAAATGTTCTTTCTTCGTAGTGGTAATCGTAGAGTAAAAACTACGAGATATAACTTAAGGACTTTGAATAATTGTGAATATCCCATTCACAAGAAAGAACATTTCAGAAAATTTTATATATCTGCAGCACCAGTAATTTTTAATAAGTTGCCTCTAAACATCAAAGAAATTACCGTTACGCCCAAATTTTTAAATGAAATGAAGAATTGGTTGTTTAATATTACTGACATTGAATCTTTGTTTACAGTTTTAGTTTGATGAATGACGATAAATTGAATATGCTAGCTATTTTGTAAATTTATTTTTTATTTTTCCCTTTTTTTATTTGTTGTACCCAACAACAAACATTAACTATTATCTAAGCTTATGATAGGGGGTTTCCAATACTGATCGTTTATGATCACGGAAGCTACCTAACTCCATCCATTTTAATTTAACATTATTAGTACTTTTTAAGTTATTTTGTCAATAGTTTCTGACTTTTATATATTAAATTAATTATTCATTTACTATTGTATAATATATCTTAGTTTTTATAAATAGTGTACTGATGTTTTTTGTAATTTAATGTTATGTACCCGACCAACAATTTTGGACCGTAACTGTTATCACGGGTTTTCGCCCGTAAAAAGTCAGTTGATAAAATCAAGCGAAAATTGAAATAATTACACGAAGTATATCCTATTTAATAAAAAACAAGACAAAATAAAATAAACGGTAGCTCGAGAACATGATGAACGATTCGAAATAAAATATCGATAAATTATTAAATCTGAATTTTATGGTACATATAAAAAAAGTGTTCCATAATTTTAATTATAAATCTAATATAAAAGTTGTTATCATTAAAAGAAGAATTGTGTAATAGTGGTAATTTGTCTGGTCGCTCGCGCGCTCATATGTTTTCTATACAATACAACGTGTTTTACAACCGTAAATAGTCGGTTTAAAAACTGGAAAAATCGAATAACTTGTATACGAATCAAATCCGAATGTAAAAAATCAAAGAAAAAAGAAACCTGCGGAATACGACAGCACGAAATAAATATCGGCAATAGCCGAGTAGATCATATTAATGTAAAACTTAAAACGGACGTGTTTATCTACTTTTTCCATAACTAAAAGTGATTAATAATTAAAATATAATAAAAAAAATATTAATATAATTTGCTAATTGCTTCAACAAACTTGTAAAGGTAATAACATGTAAATCACTTCTAAATTAATGCGTAAATGTAATTCGAATCGTATCCTAAAAATCTGATTTAAGCATGTCTGATTAAATCTGATTTTTAGAGTACATATAAAGCCCATGTATTGTGTGTGAGTGTTGTGAAAGTGTTCCATACTACAAAAGTATTTCATAATTTTAACTATAAATCTAATATAAAAGTTGGTAACATTTAAATAAAAATTATGTAATTGGTGGTAATTTTTCTGGTCGGTCGCGTACTGCGATGTTCATGTTGTGAATTGTATAGAATTCAACGTTTTTTACGACCGTAAAAAGTCGGTTTAAAAACTGTAAATTTAAAATAATTGTGCGTGTGTGTGTGTGTGTGTGTGTGTTTTTGTGTGAGTGCTTCTGTGCAAATACACGTGTATTTTGAAAAAAAATTCTATTTGAATTTATTTGAGCTTCATTTTTATTCATATTTTAGTGTTAAAGAAAATGCCTAAGTATAAATTGTTACAAGATCTTTCAAAACAATCGATTAAACGACGCCTTTTTAACCCAAACACAAAACAATTATCTGAGGAACTTACGAATCATGATATTGATAAATCTTCTACTAGCACGGATTTAAATTTTTTACCAAGCCAAATTTCGTGTATGCTTGATGAGCAGTCTACCAATCAAACATTAAATATTGAGTTAAACGACGAAGAAAATGACCAAGAAGTATTGTCCGATTTTGATGGAGAAGATACTGAACTAACAAATAACTCTAAAATGGTAGATTTCTTGCATACTTGGGCAGTTAAATATGCTATAAAATCAAACGCTTTAAATGAACTATTGGTATTCGTTAAGTCACTGGGATACACTGTACCTTCTGATAGCAGAACGCTTTTGAACACCCCAACAAATAGAATTACATTAGAATGCTCTCCAGGCAAATACGTCCATATCGGATGCACTTCCGTTTTTGAAGCTTTTTTGAATGATAATGAAACACTTCCATCCGAAATTGTTTTAGATATAAATATTGATGGTTTGCCTATAACCAAAAGCAACCAAAGTTGTTTTTGGCCCATTTTGGGTAAAATATATAATTCTAAGTACAAAAATGTGTTCGTAATTGGAATTTATCATGGTTATAACAAACCAAAAGATTTTAATAAATATTTAAGGCCCCTTGTCGATGAACTTAAAATATATCAGTCAGATGGGTACATATGGAAAAATAATAAAATTTTTGTTAAAATTAGAGCGATAATATGTGACGCACCAGCACGCTCCAGTATTCTTGGTACAAAATCCCACAATGGATATTTTGGTTGCCTGAAATGCAATGTAGAGGGCGAATACATAAAAAATAGGATGACTTTTCCTATTAATGCAACAACACAGAAAAGAACTGATAGTTCTTTTCGAAATAGAGAAAATTTAGAACACCATAGATTTAACACTATATTAGAAGAATTTCCAATCGATATGGTAAAAACTTTTCCATTGGATTACATGCATTTAGTCTGCCTTGGGGTTATGAAGAAACTACTTCAGATGTGGGTTTGTGGAGACCCCAAATCACTTCTACCTGCAGCAAGTATACAACAAATATCAGCAACACTTTCTATAATATCTAACACCCAACCATCGGAATTTCAACGAAAAATACGAAGTTTATCTGACCTGTCCTATTTTAAGGCTACAGAGTTTCGTGTATTTTTGTTATACAGTGGCCCATTTGTATTAAAAAACATATTAGCAGCTGATAAATATGATAATTTTCTTTCACTACACACTGGAATCCTTATTTTATGTCATCCAGAATTTTGTAAAACTAAAACGAATATTGCAACTGATATTCTGAAACATTTCATTGAAGGAGTAAAATATCTGTACGGAGCGCATCATTTAATATACAATATACACAGCTTATCACATTTGGCAGAAAGTGTGGAAGAATTTGGTAATTTGGATGAATTTTCTGCTTTTCAATTTGAATCGTATATGTATAAGATTAAATGTATGCTTAGAAAACCAAACCAACCACTAGCACAATTATGCAATAGGATTTCCGAAATATCCGACGTCAACTTGAATCAAAATAAATTAAGATTAACCTATCCTGTTCTAAAAAAGCGAGTAAATAAAGATGGAAAAATATATTACTATCGAATTATATTTGAAAGTGCCGAATTTGACAGTACCGAAAGAAATAGATGGTTTCTTACAAAAGATAAAGCAATTATAAAATTTGAATATGCAGAGATATTTGAAACAACAACGATTATTTGGGGTAAACAAATGGAAACCACCTCGGACTTCTACAAAGTGCCAATTTCATCAAGCAAACTAGATATTTATCAGACATCATTGAACAGTCAAGATATTATCCAACAATTCAATGTTAAAGACATACACAAGAAGTTGTTTGGAATGAGAAATAATAATGATGGATTTTACGTTTTTTTTCCACTCCTTCACTTCATTAATTAAAATTTTTAAATACTTTAACTTACATATTTACAATTTATTTTTTAGCAACTATGTATTCCGTTATTGAGACAATAAGCAAAGAGGGTAAAAAGGAAGTATCTGTTGTGTGCACACATTGGATTAAAGATGGAACAGTAGCTTGGCCAAAACAGTATAAACAAGCAATTAAAAAAAAATTTGATCCAGACCAGAATTGGGAAAAATTTGGTTGTAAATTATTAAAAACTAACATCACTAACTACCATGAGGCAAAGCAAAAAGAAAAATTTTTTGCGGATTTTTCCAATTCTGAATGCGATGAGGAGGCCAACAGACAACGTAAAAGACCTTTCGAGGTTGTGGATTTCAACGACAAGTTTGAGCAACCGTCACCTAAATTACTAGCAGTGGGATCAATAAATGATAAAGACGAAATCGACATCAATACACAGACCAATAATATAATATTAGAATTCAATAACATTGACAACAATTTGCATTTACCACCCTTACAGCCAATAACATTCGATAATACTCAAACAGAACTGCTTGAAATTACATCAGAAACAGTTGCATATGAATCTAATAGTATCATTAGAGAGTCAAACCATATCACTGGTACTCCGGTATACAGATCAAACTGTTACATCGCGGATTCAAACCAAAACAAAGAAAATTATAACACCGACAAAAACTCAGAAAAATTAAAGAAGTTGCAAGAACACATCAAAAAAAATAAATTACTTATAAAAGAAAATAAATCAAAGATAACAATTGTTTTGGAAAACCAACAAAAACTACTGGCAAACCAAGCAGATATTAAAGAGGTGTTGCAGGTGATAATGAATACACTACCAAAAAAAAATCAAAACCCTATATTTAAAGATAACAGTTTCATATTTCCAAAACTACCCATAACCAATGTCGAACACCTTGTGTTGTTAAACACCAAATTAACATCGCAACCTTATATGGATCAAATGGTATAATAACTATAATTTACAATTAAATCAAATTATTTAATTATGTATGTTTAATTTTATTTCAGACTCTCTACCTTTATAAATTTTCCGCTGAAAAAACAAATAAAACAGTGAAGAATTGCTTGGAACATTTATGCTCGTACGAGCTACTTTTGAAATATTCCTGGTCTGGCCAAAATTCCCTGTCAAAAGGTAAGAATTAATTAATGGTTATCTAGAAAATTTATAGATTTAATTTTCTTAATTTTTTTACTTCAGATATCAATAAACATATTTTTGCCCAGCATGTTAACATTATCGAGCTAATGCGAAACGTGCACAATTATTTAAAAACCAGCAACGCTGTTGCAATTGAAATGATTAACTCCAGCGTAAAAGAGTTCCTAAAGCGAGTTAATTTTCGGAATAAAAATCTTATTAGTAATTAAGCCAAATAGTAATAGTAACACAAAACTATATTTGGTATTATTTTATTTTAATATTATATAATTAATATTATAATAAAAAAAAATTTATGTAGTTAGTTTTAATGTACATACTCGTCCTTATGATGCCCTGAATTTCATAATGCATATAATTTTAATCAATTTTTTGTGTTAAATTTTAAAAATTAAAATTATAAAGAATTATTAATCTATATTCGTGAATTTGATACTAATGAAGTTATATTTAAAATAGTAAGGCGAAACTAATAGCTTAAAAATAAGGCTTTAAATAAATAAATAAATGTAAATATATATATATATATATATATTAATAATTAGTTGTAATGTACTCGTACTTATGAATTATGATGCACTGAATTTTATAATGAATATAATTTTCCTAAACTTTTTTGAATTAAAATTATAAAGATTTATTTATTTATATCCCTGAACTTTATAGTAATGAAGTTATATTTAAAAGGAAAAAGAATGTAGGACAAACACCATGTAAGTCGTACAACAGATCGTCAGTGCAACATAGCGTTAACCTGCTACCCACAAAAAGATGTTTTTAATTAGTTAAATTTTTTCCTTTTATACTTTTTATTAGTATTTTAACTGTAAGATAGTGGACAATTTCCAAACATTGTGAATCGCGCTTTTTTGTTATTAAAGACAGATAAGTTTAACCTTTCCTTCCCGAGCGGTTAATTGTTAGAAAGCTTATACTGACATATAATCGGCAATTGGGCTGTAAATCAACGAGTGGTTTTCGTTCAGTCGTTTGGACCAACTTTCGGTTTTCCAAAACTCAGTTTTTACTTCTACCAAACACCGTGAAATTTCCTTTACTGGATGGTTCATGGTCCGAAAAGATAACTTACATTTTATCGTCCATTGAACTGTAAAAGAACTCACAGTCCTCGATCAGTCGTTTGGGCCTCCTTGAGGTGTTCCAAAGCATGTTTTTTACTTCTACCAAAAACCGTAAAATTTCGTATACTGGGATGGTTAATTGTCAGAAAAGCTGTCTTACATTTTATCGTCCATTAAACTGTAAAACAACGCACGGTCTTCGTTCAGTCATTTGGTACCGCCCAAGGTGTTCCAAAACTCGGTTTTTTTACAGTACTTGAGGAAAGAAAAGTCTACCAAAAACCTGTGTGGTCCTCAGTCCCTCATCGGTTATTTTCCAATCCCAAATATTCAAATTGTTTGTCGGGGTAATTAATGGTTGGATGAATAAAAATAAAATAAAAAATAAATAAAATAAAATTAAATGCTACAGTAAATTTGATAAACAAGATTATACTTAATTTCAATAGGTATAACATTTCCACTTTCCCGTTTTAGTATTTATTAATGTTTATTATTTTAACCCAAAAGCAATATTATACATATTATAATAAATAAATTAAAATTCGTTTATTTTTGAATATATTATTTTGAATATAAATTCAAAGATGATTGAAAATTTGAATTTGAATTGTGAAGTTTGTAACTTTAGTTTGTGATAATCGATATCCAGTGGTATCTTTTTTGTATTAATACGTGCCATCAAACTGATTTTTGGGGGTAAACATCTGAGGTATACGTTTTTGTGAATTTGTCAGCATGAAAATTAGTAGTAAAAATCGAATTAAAACATGGAAATCAGAAAAAATATTTTTATTAATAACGAGTATTCCCTCCTCTGGCCCGAATGACAGCTTCCATTCGATGAAGCATTGATTTCACCAAAGTTTTCACAAAATCTTCAGATATCGCCTCCCATTCTTCTACGATCGCCTGTTGCAGCTCCTGGAGACTCGTTGGAGCAACATCTCTGGCTCGAACCCTTCTTTTCAACTCGTCCCATATATGTTCGATGGGATTGAGGTCCGGGCTTCGAGCTGGACACTCCATAACAGGCACATCCACCTCTTGAAGGTACTGGTATACTACACCAGCCGTATGCAAGCTCGCATTATCCAGCGTGAACAGAAAATTTTCACCAATAAACCCGGCAAAAGGTACGACATACTCCTCGAGTACTTCCTCAATGTACCGTTGAGAAGTCATTCCTCTTGACCGACCGCCAGTATTGGCTCGGGTGATGAATACAAGGTCTGTCTTCGCCTCTAGTGATATGCCTCCCCAGAACATGCACGATTCACCGACATACGAGACACGTTCTTGGATGCAACATTGGGCATATCGCTCTCCTGGCCTTCTGTATGCTCTTCCGCGTCCATCGGTGCCATATAAACACATCCTGCACTCGTCAGAGAACAGGACTCTACTCCATTCTTCTTCTGTCAACTCACGACGGAACCGCATTCATAGGACGATTTCGCAACGAAGTTGTTACAAGAAAGCGGTCATCACGCTGTGCTGTAGCACGAGGTCGGCCAGATCCTTGTCGCCGTCTGAAGCCACCAGTTTCCTGATATCTCTGCTACACTCGACGAATGGAGAATCGGCTCAAACTTAGTTGTCGAGCCACTTCACTTTGGTTGTGCCCCGTATCAATTAGTGCAACCTCTGTGCGGCTACCCCTGGTGTGGTATCCATTTCTTTGCTCCGGTTGAAGACGTAATTAATAGAGGACCGTTCAGACTAAGCGTCGATATGCGAATGATGACAATTCCGAGCGAGATATTCAATGGCATGCTATTGTATTGATCTTGTTGAATTATTTTTAGAATTTAATTCGAAAGCCTGCTGTATGCATTTGACAAAAAATCACTTTGTTGGCATGGTACAAGTACAAAAAGGTACCACTGGATAGGTATTGAAATAGACTTTGAATCTGGATTTAAAAAAATTAAACAAATATTGAATTTTTTTTTTTTTTTTTAACTTTTGTGGAAAATTGAGCAATGTCCGATTTTTTTGCACCCAAGTGTACCTTTAAAAAACCTAAAACGACAGCACTGGGTTCGATATGCATGATATTTCGGTATGCGGGTATTTCTCTTTTGTTTAATCAACAAACATTTATAATTGCTTCGTTTTATGTTTAACATTTTTGTTTCGATGTATGTGTATGATCACGCAATGGTAATAGCAGCCAATCGGAATTTGTTTTGCTATTTCGAAAATGAAAAAAAAAATCTAATGTGAAATAAAAGAAAAAGATATTCAGTCAGTCAAGTTTGGAATTTTTATTAATGTGGTTGAGACCGAAAATTGGCTCTCGACGTAAAAATAAAATGTGTTTATTACTTAAAAAAAATTATGATTATTAAGTGAAAATGCCGAGTGGCTGTTGATTTAAAAAAAAACTTTATTTAATACCGCGTGGCGATTGTGTTTTTATATCATATTCATTTTTCGGTTGTATTCCATTTTGAAATTTTCCTTTTTGTAAATAAATAATAAAAATAAATAAAAACATGAAAATCATTAAATGATGTAAAAATTTAATATTTATTTTATAAATAAAATAATAACGGACTTAGTAAATTTTTTTTTTTTGTGGTTATTATTTGTGATAAATTTTTTTTAGTGTGGTGAGTGGTGTTTGGGTAAAAGTGAAAACAAAAGACCAAAAAAAAAAAAAATATGAGAAAATATTTTGTAAAGAACAACCTCTAGGTATGAGAAAAATTGACTTTGTGTTGTGGCAGAAAAAAAGGAAAAATTCTATTGCCCGTGTTTGACATTTTTTTTCTCTCTTCTTTTATATCAAAATTAATTCAAATAAAATACATAATATAGTGAACTGAAAATTCATATAAAACAGTCAGAACAAGCGACACCCTCCTGTGAATATATCACGGCATTGGCTGGCATTTATTTGGCCACTAGGGTAAATTTCTACGGTAACGAGTCGTTTGCGGCAACTCCGGCAGCTAACGATGGTGTGAACGAGACCAAGGGGGATCCTGCGTCGGTGGTGTGAACAGATCGGGCCGATCTGTGATAAGGTGTTATCATTTACGGGGAAAAACGAAAACTACTGCGAATACATTTTTTTTTGATCATATCATTTTTAAAAGTAAATTTGTATTTCATCTTGTAATCATATAATTTTTTTTTTGTTTTGTTGTTGCTTTTTAACGTAACTTTAATATTTATTGATCATATAGTAAGTCTAAAATTTTGAAAGTTTTTTTTTTAATTTCTAGTAGTTTTACAATATTGTAAGCTAAATTTGATGAACTGGTTTTCGAATTTTCTTTCATTATATTTTTTTCCATTATATATTTTTTCATTATATAACGTTCTGGGTTTCAGCTGTTGTGGTGGCGTGATCATACACATATAATTTCATGTTTTTTCCGTTAATAATTTGTCATCTCAGTTATTTAAAATTATTTTTTCGAATAATTTTTTTTGCCATTATTTTCAAATTACCTTTTTTCAGGTTTTCTTACCGCTCGTAATTTGCGCATATCTGGTCACAATAAATACTAACGCTACGTTTTCTTTCCTTTGGCCTTTTGATAATAATTCATAATAATTCTGTTGTTTATTTTTTCGGTGAGTGCTTGTTGTTTTAGTGGTTTTTCTTATTGTTTCCGTTTTGGGGAATATTCCTTCCAATCTACTGTCATTTTTTTCGGTTTTGAAATCATGTTCAGTCACACCATGAGGGAGAGATTGAATGCGTTTTGAGGTAGGGTCCTTGCGGCGGGTCGGTTTTTCATATCATGCCGGTTGTTTTGCTCACTTCGGCAGGCTGTCGTATGAAGCAGCACGATAAATGTGTTAGTCGGTTATCAAGTGGTTTGTTGCGAAGATGTCCTTCCATCCATTATTGACATCGGTTACCGCCGCGACCGGAAAGGCAATTCCGGTAGGCGGACCGATGATAGGGGCCTTCGTACCAGACTGATCGGGATAGGACTGTCATCTCGACCGACTGCGCCTTAATTATCATTTGCTGAAACCCCCATGACACACCGAGAGCTTTAGCCAGCTACTAGGCCGCACAAGACCTCTGATCCCGTGTCTACTAACGAAATCTAAGGATGTCGTTACAATGTTATACATACGAGTATACATAAAAGAAATACCAATACTCTGCGTTTTGTTTAATTTCCGGGAAATTGTCCGTATTTCGGATATCCGTGAATCGAATGATTTGTAAAGTGTAAATATTGCGACAACCGATATGAAATAAAATGTCTGTAAAATAACTACAGCGGCTCTATTGGGTGGTGTGTAATCTTTCAAAGTTTTGGAAGACCTTCTTGAATAAAAGCAGCTTCATTTCACGAATGTGGCGTTCGATTTCTTCTTTGAGTTACTAATTAGTTAATCGTCTCAGAATGGTTCACAGATACTAATTTAATTCTATCTGTTACTTTAAAAAAACGGAGGGGAAGTAGTTCAATCGATAAAACCGCAACCTTGTGGCGGCCAGTTTAAATTTCCAAAACTAGAGATGACATTATCTGGGAACTTGTGTGGTATAGGCCGGTCCTTTTTGTTGAAACCACTTGTCCTTTATGTCCACTCCATACAATTCCTGCCAAAAATAGTGTCAGTATGTTACGGTAGCGATCGCCATTAACAATCACGGAAACCTCCATTATTTTCAAAAATATATGGTGATCCCTCCTTTTCACAAAGCATACCAAACTATCTCTTTTTGATGCATCAATGGTTCATGCACGGTTTGTGGATTTTCTGCTTTGTAGTTAACGTAATCGTTAAGGTTAAAGTATGCCTCATATCACGCACAATAAATCTTACTAATCGCAGAGCATAGAGTTTAGGTTCAGGTCAATCTCAATAAAAAATTGCTTCAGATCACTAAAGATAGTTCTCGCGAATTGTCACTGAGAAATATTCCGTTAAGCGGAGTACTATGTTTAAATTATTTAAGTAATGTTAATAATTGTGTTGGCTTTGTTTGAAATTATGTAAATTTTAAAATGAAAATTGAAATGCAAATTTGTTTTGACATAGAACAACTACTTCGTTTTTTCTTCAGTATGTCACGGTTTTAGTTTTATGAAATATGCTACCCCAGTTCGCTATTTGAAATGGGAATGTCTAAAGATTTGGTTTTTGTACCGGTAGAGATACAGTAAAGAATCGAAGATATGCGATGGTTTTGGTGAGTTGCCCCAGAGCTAGCTGGAAGCGTCTCAAAAATGAGTTTCTCGATTTTTAAAGGGATAAAAATCTTTACTCGCGGCTTGATGAATTCTTTATGAATACTATTTTTAATTGTGAAAGTAGCCTAAATGAAAGTGGAAAATTATTATTTTAATTTTTCTCGTTTTTATTTATATTTCGATATCATATACTTATGTAAAATCAAATATATGAAACAAGCCACATCAAACGCTCTTTTGGTGGGAGGGACTATATAAATAAATATTTTACCGAATTTTTAGTTCTTCAAATATTTTAAATCTTCCGATAAGTGAAGCGGAAGCGGAGTAGGGCTCGTAAAATACCCGAAAATTAAGTACCCTGATAACAGGTAGTTTTGCCATTTAGCCAAATACCGGTGTTACCCGAATAAAAGTAGGCAAAACATGTTTTAACAGTTCTTTTATTGAAAAAATATGTGCACACAAAAAAATAAAGGGTTACCACGAGACTGAATCGGTGTTACATAGTGTCCTACCGATCAAATATTTATAATTTGAATCCACTCGGATATTATAGTAAAAATGGCATAAAATACATTTGGATAAAACACCGCATAAAAATATATTTTTATATTTTTCGGGGTTATTTCTTAACACCGATTTTGTTCTAAAAATATCATCGCTAACGGTCATATAATCACTCCGATTTTGGTTATAAATTATATCCATTATAATAGTTACCTTATTAACACCGATTTAATGAAAATCGTAACACCTCTTTTATCATTTGGAGAAATCGTCCTAGACATTTTTAAAGATCCAAATGGGGTATTTTTTAAATAAATAAATAACATAAATTTTTATTTTTTATTTCTTTTTAATTTTATTTAGTAAATAATTTTATTTTTATTTTTTGTGCCAAGTTTTTCAATTTTAATAATAAATTTTAGCAGATTCTGACAGCTTTATATTTTCAAACTGTAAAATTATTTATTTTTGGTTCATTTATGAAAAAAAATTATTTTGCAATATTTCGCTGATTGATGATGTTTTATATTAATTCAAATTTTGGAATTATAAAAGGATTACAACATTTTTCGTGATAACAAAATTCGACTGGTTCCTTATATTTTAAATCATTTAATTCAATAATATTTGCTTGATTTGTAATTTTAACTTCATATCCATTTAAATAGTAATTAAAGTTTTTCGTTAGTAGATTTCTATAAAAAAAATATAACTTGTGATTATTTTCAACTAAATGTTCAACTGTAACAAATATTGGGTTGTTAAGGCTATCCGTACTTTGTACTGATGCAAATAATACATTTTTTTTTATATATAGTATGTAAATATCCAGGTTTTACTTCTTTAAAAATATTTACTTAGTCTTTCTCAGAAAAATTTACTTTACTTGTTAAACTCTAAATATTTAAATTCAATGTGTGAAATTCTGCATTAGTTTCTTTTTTAAATTGAAGTTTAATTTCAAATGTTGATATTTCAAAGTCCATATAATTAAATTCTTGACGCTTGCTTTGTAGCTAACAAGAAACAAATATTTTAAAATTGCGTGTAGAGTTCGTGCTTCCCTTCAAAACTCATTGTCCATAAGCTTGTGAGAGTTCCCATCTTACGAATGACACGGGGGATAGTGTATCAGTAAATTTTTTTTTTTTTTTTTTTTTTTTTTTTTTTTTTTAATAATTTTATTTATGATAACAATAAATTTTTTTTACAAAGTAACTAGTCATTTTTGACTAACAGCGTTTGACTCTGACAATATAATAATAAAGCACTCATATGTGTTCTTTACATAAAGTGTTGTTTTGGTTGATGTTGCATTGTGCGGACTATTCAGGCAACTCAAAAGGTTTTAGTCTTTGGAGTCGTCTTATTATACCCTCTTGATGAAGTAGTCTTGCAGCTTCGATGTTAGGGTGATGATGGAGCCTCTCCTGGTGTTTTTGAGCACATTTCTTTATTTCAATTGCGACTGTGTTTATTCCGAGATCTCTATGAAGGTCACTATTACGAGTGTACCAAGGGGCATTTACAATTCCTCTGAGGACTTTATTTTGAAATCGTTGAACTATCTGTTGATTGCTGATTTTGGTGCATCCCCATAGTTGAATACCATATGTCCAGACCGGCTTGAGTACTTGTTTATAAAGCATAAGTTTATTATGAATGGATAACTGAGAGTTTCTTCCAATTAACCAGTACATTTTTCTATATTTTAACTGAAGCTCTTCTGCTTTCTTTTTCACGTGTACTTTCCACTTTAACTTTGCATCAAGGTTCATACCAAGGTATTTTGCTTGATTGGCATGTGGTACAGAGATATTATTGAGAGTCACAGGTAGTGGTTCTATTGATCTATTAGTGAAGTTAATGTGAGTAGACTTCGATTCATTCACTTTAATTCTCCACTTAGCTAGCCAATCTTGTATATTATTTACGGCTATTTGTAGTTTGAATGTGACTTCACCGATTGTGTCACCAACAGCTAGAATTGCAGTGTCATCTGCAAACGTGGCGATAGTTGTATTGCTTGTCTGCGGTATGTCGCTAGTAAACAGCACGAAAAGGAAAGGCCCTAAGACACTCCCCTGCGGGACTCCTGCTTTAGCTTCTTTAATACTGGAGTAAACTCCTTCCTGTTTAACTCTAAAATATCTCCTTTTCAGGTATGACTTTAGCAGTTCGCAATACTCAAATGGCAGAGTTTTCTCCAATTTAAATATTAAACCATCTAGCCAGACTTCGTCAAATGCCTGCGCTATGTCAAGAAATATGGCTGAACAAATCTTTTTTTCCTCTAAGGATTTTTCTATTATATCTGTTATTCTATGGACTTGGTCGATTGTGGAGTGTTCCTCTCTAAATCCAAACTGATGGGACGGAACAGCTCCTGATTTTACAACTTCTGGTTTAATTCGTTTTAATAACAATCTCTCAAATAGTTTTGATATAGTTGGAAGAAGTGATATTGGCCTGTACGAGGCCATTTCACTTGGTGGCTTACCTGGCTTAGGTATCATTATCACTTCCGCAAATTTCCAAGATAGTGGGACATAACGGAGTCTGAAGGAAGCATTAATTATGTCCGATATTTTTTTAATAGCTTTATTAGGTAGTTGTTTTAGAATCTCTCCAGTTATCAGGTCATATCCTGGTGATTTTTTAAGTACTACATGGTTCTTTATTACTTGTTTTATTTCTTTAGCATTAGTTAATGGAATTTCCTGCCTCAGGATAGTTGTTTGGTTTTCGAACAATATATCCTGTTGGTTAAGTGTTGTTAAATTTGGCTGAAAGGTACGCTCGAGATAATCCGCGAATTTTTCTGCTTTTTCTTCTTTGCTTTTAGCCAGGTGACCATTATTTGTTCTTATTGGTGGTATATGCATAACTGGCCTTTTCAAATATTTGGTTGCTTTCCACAATGAATAATCACTACCTTTATCATAGGTGAGAGATTGTAGGTATGAATTTATTGATTTATTTTTAAATTCCCTTATTTCTCTACGTATTCGTTGTGTTAAATTATTTAATCTATTTTTGACGGTTGGGTCTCGTGTACGTTGCCACTCCCTACGGGTACTTCTCTTCTCTATAACTAGTGATTTAATTTCCATTGGATAGCATTTGCCAGCTATTTTTTTGTTTGTTGTGTTAGTACTTTTCCACGCCGCTACCTGTATGTCCTTGACGAGCTTCTCCACCTCCTGTTCTAATGTTTCTTCTGATGAAAGTTGTGTGTTTAAAATGATGCTATTGTTTAGTTCATTCCTGAACTTTTTCCAATCAGTATATTTATTTGTTAACAGTGGCTGTTTATCATTAGTAATTATTGTATCACTTATTATCATTAAAATAGAGGAGTGGTCAGATGTGGAGTCCAATCCTTCCTGCACTTGTATATAATCAACCGGGATTTTTCTTGTTATAAAGAAGTCAATTAGGTCTGGTATTTTATTTTGATCACTGGGCCAATAAGTTGGTTTTCCAGTAGAATGCCAGTTGCAGTTGTATTTAATTATTGCTTGATGAAGCTCTTTCCCTTTAGTTGTGGTTAGTCTTGATCCCCAGTCAGTATGTTTAGCGTTGAAGTCACCCCCGACTACAAATTTTTCACCGAGCTGCTTGAAGAACTGAGTATAAGCATTCTCTTTGATGTTATATCTAGGTGGGCAATATATTGCGGATACCACTAACTTGTGGTTGCGGGTATTAATGCTAACGCTAATTGCTTGTATTTCATCACATTCAAGTTTTTGTTGCAGATGGTATTTAATATCTTTTTTTATAATCACGGCACTGCCCCCTCGTGCATTATTATTAGGATGAACTGCTGAGTGAACTTCGTAGCCGCGGATTTTTATATGACTTTGAGTAGTAAGGTGTGTTTCAGATAATAAACATATATCTATTTTTTCTAAATCAAGAAATAGTTGTATTTCATTTTGTCGTTGCAATATACCATTGCAGTTCCATGCAAGAATTTTTAAATTATTTGCCATGTTTTTCGAGTAGAGTGAGCCTTTGTAGGATTGATATAAGGGCTTTTTCTTGCTTTTCTTCTTGTGAACTAAGTCTATCAAGAATATCTTGTAGTATTTTATTAGTTTGGTTATTATTTGAATCATTTAATAAAAGAGAACTATGTTGTCTTCTCGAACTTCCAGTAGATAGTACATCAGCAAATGTTACATTTGGATTAGTTCTTGATGGCTGGATTAATGTTTGGTGTGGCCTTAAATTTGTAGGTATTCTTGTTGAGGCTGAGTTAATTTCTGGCCTGGTAATTATTGAAGTTTCCCTTGTTTTGTTGCGAATTTTTTGCAGCTCTTTTATAACAATGCAACCTCTGTAGTTGGCTGGGTGTGTCTCTCCACAGTTAACACATTTTGGTGGGGTGTCTTTTAGTTTCGTACATTCAGCCGTACGGTGTTTTCCTACACATTTCACGCATCTGGGCTCCTTATTACAAAAGTTTTGCTTGTTTACGTAGACTTGGCACTTTTTGCACTGGGGGATCAGCTTAGATTTTTTAACTGCTTCTATTTGCACTTTCATATGGAGTATTTCGCTGATTGCATAAATATTTTTAATGTCTTCTGTTCTTTCAAAAGACAACATATATAATGGAAGAGGTGTTTTGTCACCTCTTTTTAGCAGCTGTGTAACTTCTTTAATTTTGTATTTTTTCTCCAAAAGATACTCTTTTATCTCTTCTGGTTTGCATGAAGCGTGTAGCTTCCTAGCAATGACTTTGGTTTGCCTTGTCTGCTTATCTTCGTAGGAATACCACGCTGTCTTTTCTTCGTTAAGAGCTCCTGTTAACTTTCTATAGCTATCACCGTCTGTGACATTTATTTTGATATCACCACTATTTAACGCTGTAGCTTGAAACTTTATATGATTGTTGTCCATGATGTTTCTAATACTCTGATAATTATTGCAATTAGATATTATTACTGGAGGTGGCCGTGACACTTTTTTCTCTAGTTGTACATTCTTACTTCCGGTTGGGAGTTCATTACTTGATCGTTTCTGTTCCGACGGAACCTGAGCTTTATCCTCCTGTTGCACGTGCCTACTTCCGGTTGGAAGCTGCTCAACTGATTGTTTCGAATCGGGTGAAATCTGTGGTGATTTACTCATCTTACGTTTCTTATTTTTTTTGTTACGGTTCAGAATCCATCCCGTTTCTCTATTGAGTTCTTCCTCGTCTGTTTCATACATAACTTCTATATGATCATTGGTGTTGTTTATCTTAGTGGTTTCTTTCTCAGACATTACTGCATTTAGAGCATCTTTTAACTCCTTGTTTTTTCGCTGTAAGTTTTTGAGGTCTTTGTTTAGATTTAACGTTAACTTTTCTATTTCGTAAATCTTATTGCGCAGTTCTGCGTTATCCCTTTCTAAGGTGTTCGCTATTGGTGGTGGTGATCTACCCACCCTGGATTGTTGTTTAAATGGGTTGGGTTGCCCAAAAGGGCTGTTAAACAATGATTGGCTCACCTCAGAATCCTTTGAGCCAGCCTCGTTAGAGGGTGGATTTGCCAGCTGATTAGCTGGGTTACCACCTGGGGTACAATTTCCTGAATCTGTTGTACTCATTGTTTATTTTACTGGTCATACAGCATCTACCACTCTGACCAGTACGAGTTGGTAGTGGGTCTGGTTTGAGAAGATCATTTACTAAATTCTCGATAGTCAGTTATACCGCCGTGTCTCGGTCGCCAGAGCCTCGTTAGTTATCTAGCAGGGTGCACCACGTGCAGGTGAGGATGACATTTGAACTATTTGTAGACCAATTACTTAAGCCCCCTTTCCCACCCCGTATCAGTAAATGTTGTTTTGGAGTTAAATCAGTTTTAGGAAGTTGCTTTAAAAACGCTGAGTGGTGTTCTATAATGAGAGTTTCTAGCTTGTTTACTAACTCGTCATTGTAAACAAGCGAAAATCTATTTTGGTTATTTAGATAAGTAATACGAATTAAAAATGGGAAATATCTTAGCCAACACCACATCTGCGAAGCTCTTTGCCTTAATTTTTTTTGTTTTAATCTCTAAGTATCTTTTATATTCATTTTCGCAAAAGCGGCAGAAGAAGTTGAATCTAAATGATTCACTTAACCCATTCAACGAGTTAGCAGAAGATCGTCATGACTGAGAGAAAAAATTGATCCTTTAATGTTATATAAAGTATCATATGAATAATGTCAATCGGATTCAAGAATTTTAATATCTGCAACTATTGGTACTAAAAACGGCTGATAACCTAGCTCTTTAACATCTGCGTAATTGCATAAAGATACTAATTGAATATTCTTAAAATGGTTAGATAAAATTATTATTATTATTATTATTATTATTATTATCTTTATTTCAAATAAAATATATACATAATGAAAGCTAATTACAAGCAAAACAATTTAAAAATTTGAAATAGAGTAAAGCTCCTTTAGACATTACGTCTGTAGTGGAGCAATTAAAAACAAACTATTAATAAAATTAATATAATATTCTTTGGATATCAGTATAAAATATAATAATTTTCTACAATATACAAGCTCAGTTATTATTACATTATATACATTTTTTACACGAAGACACATTGGAATATAGCATACTTCAATTCTAATGCTAAAAATATCGCTCAATATTATCCATGCCAAGCAGCCAAGTCCGAATTTCTCTGTTAAATTTGTGTTTCTGCATAGATGGAAGTATTTTCACGTGGTTAGGTAAAAGATGGAACCAAAACGGTGCCATATATAGATAAAATCTCCTAAACTTTTCATTATTACAACGAAGACCGATAAAATTGTTTGGATTTCTCATATTATGCGCATGATTTATTCGATTATGATAACTATTGCTGCGAACAAAAAACATTTTCAATACTTTAAATACATATAGATACCTCAGTGGCAACAAATTCAGCTCACGGAAAAGCGGAATTGTGGGTGTAGTTTTCGGACGAGCGTAAATTAATTTCACAATTCTTTTTTGCGCTATAAAAAGATCAACAATATTGGCAAAGTAAATTCCACCCCAACTAGTTATCCCATACATTATAATGGATTCTACAAGAGCATGATATAACCTTCTTAAAATATAAGATGGACATGAAGGTCGAAGATTATAAAATTTATGCACCGCAGTAATAACAATTTTCCTGATATTAGTTAGGTGGGAGGACCAATTTAGCCGTGAGTCAATTATTACACCTAAGTATTTAAACTCGTTTACGCAGGGTAAATCAAAACACTGACCAAAACATGAATTCTTATCGCATGAGTATACATGATACTTGAAAAAGTTTTGATCAACTGTTGTGTCAGGTCGTCTAAAATGCAAAACTCTAGATTTGTCACTCGCAACTAGTCGGTGATAGAAAAACCATTTACTTAAAATGTGTAAGTCAATTTCAATAAATTGTTTAATTTTTAGGTAATTATTAGACGCATATGTTAAAGCCAAATCATCTGCGAACGCTGTAGCACAGCCAGTGAGATTTATTTCAAAAACGGAATTAAAATAAATTAAAAATAATAAAGGTCCCAAAACTGAGCCTTGAGGAACACCACATCTCAAATTACCTGGAAGACTGTTTGCGTTATTAACTTTAACAATTTGGCTACGATTACAAAGGTAACTGATAAACCAATCCAACACCATTCCTCTAACTCCAATACTTGACAATTTTGTAATGAGTATGCCATGGTTAACAGTATCAAAAGCTTTTGAAATATCCATAAATACGGCGGAACATTTTTTAGATAAATATTACTCAAAAAATCTAAGAGAGCTTCCTCCGTAGATTTTCCAGCTGTAAATCCAAATTGGTGATCATTAAAAAATTTAATTTTACCAAGGTATGAGATCAATCGTCGTTTAATTAATTTCTCAAATAATTTGGAAAATGTACTCAATAAGGAGATTGGTCTGTAATTATTCATATGCAGAGCATCACCCTTTTTTAAAATCGGAATAACAACAGCTATTTTCAAAGCGACTGGAAAAATTCCACTCTTTAAGCTGAGATTAAATAAAAACCTTAATATGTCAACCAAATACCAAGCACAGTTTTTAACAACTACATTATCTACTCCATCGTATCCTTTAGAGTGTTTGTTTTTTAACTTCTGAATTTCAGATAGAATCTCTAAAGAATTGATTTCCTCAAAATAGCAAGAAGTACCATAATTTTCTCGGTTTCCAAGAATAAACCGTTTTTGCTCTTCACTGTTATTAGTACTATTAAGAATAATTTCAGAAGTTGGCTCTGAAGATACATTTATAAAAAAATTATTAAACTCATTACATATATTTTGATTATCAGTAAGTAGAGTATTAGATTGATTTTTATAAATATGCGTTATCTGGTTTTTATATGTACCTCTATCCAAAATATCGTCAATTTCCTTCCACATAAGCTTAGGATTATTTCCAATTAATTCAAATTTATTTTTATAATATAATCTTTTAACCCGTTTAACATTAATATTTACGCGTTTAGAAAGTTTTTGAACATAATTTTTTAACCGAGCGCTATTAGGATATTTTCTTAGTTTTTTTGAAAAATGTTTTAGTTTATTAATTTGACATAAAAGGTAAGAATTCATCCAGGGCTTTAACTTCTTATTATTGCGATTTGTAATTGTGTCTTTGGAAAAATCAATATGATAATTGAGAATTTTTAAGAAAATGTTGAATGCTGTATTGCAATCCTTTTCACAATAAACAAGGTTCCAGTTTTCCACTAGGAGACGATCTCTAAGTTTGTCATAATTTACTTTAGAAATACTTTCCGCATAACATGCAACAGGTCTTTTTGATGATGCAAAAATATTAAGTGTAATTAAATTATGATCCGAAAAATGAATAGGTAAGTTATCAATACTAAAATTGTAAGTATTATTGGATTTCACAAATACATGATCTAGACATGATAGTTTCCTAGTTGGATTGTTTGAGACACTGAGGAATCCATATGATGCAAGCATTGTTTGGTAGTTGAAACTACTTACGTTGTCTAATATATTGATATTAAGATCACCTAAGATAACTATATTATTATTGTTAATTGTATCCAGCAAATTATCCAAATCATTACAAAAAACGTTAAGATCGCTATTACAAAAGCGGTAAAAACATAGAAAAGTCCAAAAATTTTTATCTAACTGAATGTTTAAACTAAGGACATCAGCTAGTATCTTATGAATACCTGGGGGCCTGTTCCCGAACACATAATTATCTATTGACAATTATGTCAATTTGACAAAAATGCTACACAATTTTACGTAAAAATGGCATTCTCATACACAAGCGTAAATTGTATTTCTAAACTAGAAAATCGTAGTAGATTAAAATATGTTTTGTAGTAGATTTCTTTAAAACTGCCAAATTCAAAACAAATATTCGATTACGAGTACAAAACAAACGAAAAAGCGATATAAATGCATAATTGTGATTTCGACAGTAACTATATTGTTATTGCAGGATTCACAATATTGTGTAACATTATACATCACTTTGGTGTATGATTGATTGATTGATTGATTTGATTGATTTCGAATGTACGGCCAAGCATTAAGCAGGAGATCCCGGAAAGCGCCGGGCCCACCGTACACCCATTTTTACATTTACTTGGAAGGATAAGGAAGGATATTAGTAATGTTTGAGATCGACCAGGTTACAAACACCGTTACAGTCAATAGTTAGTAAATTTTGTGCGGTAGGATGGGAAAGGTATGTTAGTAATGACAGAATTGGTCCGGTTTCCCGGTGGCCAGTTTCAAACTACTGTTAGTATTCGACAATCACAATTGGTTACTTTATTAGTTGATCATTTCTCTGGAATCCGGGGGCTGGAACTCAGGACTCCCTAAATTTTTTATCAGGACTTAAAAATTATTAACGTTATAATTCCCAGGCGACTCTGAAAGTTCAATCCAATTAATAAAACACCATAATACCAAATTTTATTACTTAAATGAATAATTTATGTAACCGTATCTTTAGCATCCCCATGCACACATCATACACCCATTTTCACATACCAACCAAAACCGATATAGGTTATTGATTTATTACCCTAAACCTTAATTAAAAATTGTTAATGTTGCCATTTCCCTCAGTCCGCCTTTCATTAATTTACCTGATAAAGTATTTAAGAAATTTAAAATTACTAAGCTAAGATTATAATTAATCCTTATAACAATAAATATAAAATTAAAATAAAATAAAATAAAATTGAAATTAAACTTTAAAATTAATATGCAATTCCCAGGCGATTCTGAAAACTAAATTTAATTAATAAACAGCCTAATAGCAAAATTTTATTTCTTAAATGAATAATTAATATAACAGAATCTTTTGTATTAGTTGGGACAGACTCGACCCGTTTACAGACCGCAATGCGATCGATAGTTAGTAAATTTTTAGTGGAATATATAATAAAAGTTAATACAAGACAGCACAATCTAGCTACTTTATTTGTGATCATTTCTCTGGAATCCAAGCCGGATACTCAGGACTCTCCACATCTAAATCAGGGCTTTTTAGGCTAAAACCAAAAAAAAAAAATTGTTTAGGCCAATAATTTATAGATTTAGATGCTGAATTTGCAACAGATCTATAGAGCAATAAAGACAATTTTCATTGAAACTATTTTGATGATAAAGTGTAAATAAATAACTGACCTTGGCAATAAACAAATGCCGGTCGGTGTATTCAAAAATTAAACCACACTCGTAGTTAGTTAGCTAATCGTATTCAAATACTAAAAATCTTGTTGGTGTGTAAAATAAAAACTTAATTTTATTTATTATGTTTTCTGTCCATGATTCTGCTGTAAATATATACATAGATGTATTACATTATATTCACGAATTCACGATCTTGGTCTTTATCTAGTTACTAGTTGTCAACTTTAAAAATGACATCATTTCGAACATCACCGCGTCACTTTACGTAATCTGAAATTCCTCGAATATTTTAAAAGATGATTCAAACCTTCTTAAAATAAGCACTTTAACCTTGAAACGGAATCGTTTCGTAATCATATAATCAGAAACCATAATTGTTTTATGAAGAAATAGTTTTTCAAGTTCAACGGCCGCGATTTGCGCGAAAAAAAGCGTGTTGATGACTTTAAGTCGTTGCTTTTTTCTTTAGTCTCTTTAAATGAAAGTGAATTCCGATCTTATTTGGAATTATTTGGCAGTCACTCTTGTTTTATATTTGAGAATAGATATGAATCTCTATTCTACGTAAACTGGATGCACTTGCTTAATATTTCTTATATTGTTTCGGTATAAACAATTTGATTTAACTGTACAGAAGTTTTGGTCTTAAAATTTCTAACCAATCACTAATTAAATAATTTGTAAAAATTAACCAAAACTTTACCGGCATTTCATAGTTCTATTTAATGTTAGCTCATCTGTACTAACTGCCGATCATTGAACCGTGATATACCAATTGGAAATTGAAGAAATTTTTAGAAATATCTTAATAGTACATATACCACTTGGGTTAGGTATAAGTTTTGCATTTAACTATAATAGATTCCTCAACTTTTATGTGTAAATATACTATCGTTTCCCTAAAAAAATGGATTTTTGGTTTTTAATTTTTTTGTCGTAATAATATACCAACTGTTGGGAAATTAAAACTTAATAGCATATGCCAGTGATTACACTATTTGGAGGTACAATATTTGGCAACTAACAGTACTGGAATGCCCGTGTTGTCCAAAAGTATAGTTTGTACTCTACTCAATATTTTAGCAGGCATTCAGAATTGAAAGTTAAGCTTTGTAACCAAAATTGAACAAAATCCTTTCTGATTAATTTTGGATCTAAAACAAATGAGATACTAAAAACAAAAATAAGTTATCACAATTGTGTTCACCATTTTCAGTTATCTAACATAGCTATTTTTATTATTTTCTGATTAGTAAATTCGTGAGATATTGAAAAAAAGTAAATTTATTGATAAAATTTAAAATTAAAACAATTAGCTATAAGTAGTATTCTCAATATGTAATTTTGTTTAATACAAAACTACTACAACGAAATTTATATGAATGCAATTTCCCCTCTATTAAACACCTCTGACAGACTGCTGTCATTGTTAATAATTTTATTCAATATTACGAAAAAAGAAAACAGAACAAAAATTTTAAATTTATATTAATAAATTCGTTTTTATATATAGTTTTATTATTAAATGCATATATGTAACAAGAAAAATAAAATTAAAAATATCTTACAGCGCGAACTTGTCGATGGAACATATAACAAATATATGTCCATACTTTTGATGCTAAAACCAAAAATGCACGAAAGTTCATTTGAAATTGTGACCACATTGGCAAGTTTAGTTTCCCAAAAATATTTATAATTAAAAACTATTTTTAATAACAATATAACAGCTATTTTAATCTATAGTACACGACACTCATTAAATTTAATTTTTCATTTCTATATTATTCAAACACAATATTTTTGCAAGCGACGAGAAAAAATACCAAAACAGAACGACAGAAATATTTTCGCGTTTTATTTTTAAGTTAAATACACTATTATCTACGATTTTAATGAAAATTTGAAAAAAAAATTTTAACGTAAAAGTAAATCTAATTTTTTATTTTAAAACACAAAAATATTTATATTTTTCCTATTATTTTATCACATTTTCTAAAAATGAGCGCCGACTGTCATTATACATCACTTTGGTGTATGGATACGAAATTCACAATATTGTCAAATTTCACAATATTGTGACAGCATTAATGTGTTCCGGAATAGGGCTCCTATTTTTGACCCTAACGGATTTACAAGCTCAAACTCATCAAAATATAGTTTCAAATGGAAACATGGAAGTTCTGATAACAGCCTATTTGATTTAAAATATTCGACTTTCGGTGACAGTGATAAATTAAATTTTGTTTATTCCACATTCTGTCAGTTCTAACACCAACAGCAATTTCTCTGGGTACTGGCATCTGGTTAAAAATTTGTTTACGTTGCTTAAATGTGGTATTTTCGTTTTTGAGGGGATTAGACATTATTTGTGGCTCTGGTTGTAGCAAATTAATAATATTATTGTTATTATTGTCAGTTTGCCAAATTTTTTGACGAATATTTATTGATATCGTTTGTGTAAAATTAGTCACTAAACCTAAAATCGTATTTTGCTGCTTATAATTTAAATCAAGTTTTAGAAAATCTGACATAAATAAATTTCGTACTTAAGTAGAATTAAAAATTTCTCTGTTTTCTAAATATTCATTATTATTAGAAATATTGAAAGTATCGTTTATTGTGTTTTCAGCTTCGTCATCAAGAGAATTAGAAACTTGAGTAGTTTCTACATAACTACTGTTTAAGCTACTTCTTTTAACACTTATAGTACTTTTAATTTGATTGATGTTTTGTTTTGGAACGCGTTTAGTTTTACAGTGTTTAGGTAAACCCCCAAAACTCTCATATTGGGAGTCTTCAATTTATAAAACTATGGTTGGTTCTTGAATTTATAAAACTATGAATAAGTCTGAAATATTTTATATACATTTTATAATCTAAAAAGATCTGCCACAATTTTCAATTTTGCATCTGTATATTATTGAAAATTAAATAAAATTAAAAAAACTAGCAACTTAACATATTTTTTAATTCCATTAATCTGGGCGTTAGCTCAGTTTAATTCATACATGTAAAAAGCATCAATGCTGGTAATATTCAATGATAGTGGAATTTCCTTACTATCGAAACTAATGCTGTAGGTAAAATTTGATTTTTTGACGGACCTTGTAGAATTAGATGTGGCTGCTTAATGAAATCTGATGTCCCAGTCTGAAAAGTTTTTATATGTAATTATTTTATTAAAATGAATGTTTGAATTTATAGAAATATGAACTAATGAACTAGTGTAAAAGTACACTTACATTTTCAAATACGATAAAGAAATATATGGCTGTACTGGCGATGATAATGGCACATTTTTTTTCTGTGAGTACGGAAAAGATGTTTTCTTATTATAAGCAGCACACTGATATTGTCATCAAACTCTAAATAAAACAAAAGAATCCAAATGAAAATTGATTACTTTATGTTTGTTTAGTTTTCTCTTCAAATGTTGTTTCTCCGTGGACTGTATCAAAATCTACATCTGTTTGAAAGAATCACGGCACGATCGACGATAGACAGCAACCACACTAAGCTTTATCTTACGGTACAACATACAATACTAAATATTTAAAAGAACTGCCTATAGCAAAGCAAATATAAAAAAAAAAATTAATACAAATAGTTTCTTTAAATTAATGAACTCAATATAAAAAAAATACCAATCCCGGAGTATCAAGAAATCTTGGAAATTCTTTTAAAGTGAATTAAGTAGATCTACATTTGATAGTCATTTGGGGCAAGCTTGTTTCAACCATTCTATATCATCTCTAAAATCATTAAATTCATCTTCAGAATCTTCAGTCGAAATTACTTTTGTAGAATTTTTTGAGATGCGCGACGAATTTTATTTTTTTTTCTTTTATTTATTTCGAACCCTTTCTTAGTGCACCCCTTTTTAACTTTATGTATATTTTTCAAGTTGTCAATGATGTTACTATAAGTGTAGTGTTCGGTCGCTAGATGCAGCGCATAGCTCGATTTGAAGTTAGTATTGCTGTTGGAGTTGCTCAATTCTTTTATGTGTTCATTAAATCTTATTGTGAATGTTCGTCCAGTTTGCCCAAAAATAATATTTTTGACAGTCATTGCAAGATAGTCTATATACACCGCTGTCAATGATGTTCTGTTTCTTTGGTTTTAGTTTTTCCTGTGATTTATTACAAGTTGTAAATGCTGTATTGTATCCAAATTTGTGAAGAATTGTTTGTAATATGTGACTAGTATAGTGTTGTGGTTATAATCGACACATATGTATTTCTCGTTCTTTGCGTCATTTATGTGCAACGTAGAAAGGTTATGCTGGTATAGTCTATTGCGATATTTGTTGTTGAGATTGTTTATTGTACGTTCATCAAAACCATTTCTGATTGCTATATAAACAATGTTGTTGAGTTCATTGGAGTAATCATATTCAATCATCGGAATGCCATATGTTCCTTGAAATAGTAGTAAGATGTCGTCAACATACCGATGCCAATAAATTACATATTTGGTTTTTGAATTGATTAGAGTTACTGTGGTTGTGTATTTTTTCAAAATTGTTTAAATATATTTTTTCCAAGATTCCAGACAAAGGCGTTCCCATGGGAAAACCTTTGGCTTGTGTATAAAGACCGTAATCGTGTTGAAAATAGTTCATTTTTGTGACCATATCTAGTAAATCAATCAAACTGGAACATACTTTTGTATCTAATAACAAAGGTTCAATGATATTTTAAGTTTCGGTAACAGGAATATTGGTGTACATGTTGGTCACATCAAACGATGCTAATTTTGCACCATTTGGTATGTGAACATTGATGATTTTGTCAACTAATTCAATGTTATTTTTGACTGATCTGGTATCATCCAATTTTATGTTCTCATTGAGCCATCCATTGAGATATTTTGTAATTTTAAATGTTGGAGCTTGCTTAGAACCTGGGATAGCTTCATAACTCATTTGCGTAGCTGCTTCAATGACTTGTTGAAACACCAAAAGTTAATGAAGCTAAAATATAAAATAATTACATACATAATAAAATGCAAAATTTTGTAATAGGAGATTTCGTACCCAAGCCATATTATTTATATCAATCAACCGTTCAACCTTAACTAATTTACAAACGGACGAATTATCAAAAACAAAACAATGAACCAATTTGCCAAAAAAAAAAAAAATAAATAAATAAATAAAAAGTTAAAAAAATTCATTTTTGTTTTTTCTTTTCTTTCTTTGATTGGTTCAAAACAAAAATAGAATTGAACGGTGCATGTTTTCGGCGTGCTTATGAACACGGCTTCACTTGCAAAACCAAACAGAAACATTTTTGTTTAGAAAAACACCAAAATGAGTATTTTTATAGCCCTTAACCGTCGCTAGCTTTTCATACATGATTCTCACGGTTCCTGACAAAAAAAAAAAAAAAAAACAATTTATAATGAACCTTATTCTAAAAAAATCAAAAAATTTAATTACAAACTAATATTGGAAAATTTCCACTTATTAGGAACTCCTAAAAACATATTGTTTATCCCATTTTTATTGCAGTACATCGTAAAAAAAAATGGGTTTTACCAAAGCATTCCTACATATACAAGCCGTAAGGATAAACTTCGAACTCTTAATATAATAAGGGCGATAGAAAGACAAAAACAATTTTTTACTAAAACCTCTTTATTTACAAACACAGCTTTACACCTCATGACGTCACAGCTTTCGTTCTTTTTTTTATAATAAAAAATTGTCGATAAATAGCAAAGAGTTTAAACTAAAGAGGAGAAACAAACTTTTTTTTGTTACATGTAAAAAAACCATTTAGTTGTTATAGTTCCTTAAAGAATGATTGTGCTTAGTTTGTTTATTTCTGGTCTATTGTATTTTAAAGTCTTTGATAAATAGTAAGTAAGATATTACGTCATTGATTTTGTTATTATAATTTTATACTGTATTTTTCACATATACATACATACATAGAAAAAGTAAATTTGTACAATTTTATTTTAATTATATTAATCAAATTACTAAATTTAAGTTATTGGTTTTAAAATATGTTATACTCAAAGGTTTGATTTAAATATAAACCTAAAAATATTTTCTGTTACGAGTACTTTTCATTTATAAAATTTTAGTCAAAAATGTTCAATTTAACATGGGTTCTTATGAGAAATCGTAAAATGTATCCCCTTAAATTAAGCTTCTTTTAAAATTGATCTGAACCTGACGGCTTCTATATTTAGGAATGCTTTGGTTTTACATAGTTATTTCTTAATTAGGTTTTTTGTATTTTAGGATATGGACCAGGCAGTTTATTTTTATGTTAATGGCGTATATGGAATTTTTTTACTTCTTAACTACATATATTTTATTATTTACGAATTTCTTTGATTTGAATTCATAAAATTTTCTTACTCATTTTTTGGGGCCAAAATATTGAAATTTGATTAAAAAGGCACTTTCATTTCACTGGAGATGTTAATCGCTTTGTTGGTAATGTTTAATTGACAAGAAGATTGTGCACTTAATCCATAGACAACGAAATTCAACATGATCCGTCTTGCCATCTCATACGTGGCCAAGTATTGTTGTCACGTCAGAAGTGGCTTGCCACCGTTAAGGGTTAAAAAAACAAAAGGAGTTTTCTAAAAATTTATCTTTTCGGATAGTTAAAAATATTTATCCGTTGATCCGTGCATAATTTTATAAAACTATATTCGGTTGGATAAAAATAAAATACTTTTTCGGATAAAAAACAAATTAACACGCATATTTTTTTGAGTGTGTATAATTTAAACTATTCAACTTATGTAAATATATGTACGTTCAATAAAGGCAGGTTATTTCAACTGTTATAATATAATAAAAAGTTAGGGTCTATCTGACTGTTGGAACGACATTTTTCCCATAAATATAGATCACCAAACCAACCATGTGCATTTTACAAAGATTTTCCGTTATTTTGAGCAAGATCCTTAAAAGATGTCAAGGGTTTTCTTAAATTTGGAGCCTACTTCGCCAATATCACAATTGATCATAATACTCGTAATACAAATCTTCTGCTCTCAATCCGCTAAATCAAAGACTCACAATTATTGTTAGATTATTTGAAACTGAAACGTGTTGAACATAAATTAAAATTGCATTCGCCATTTTTCATATTCGACCTTTAACAATTAGAGCCAGTTATACATCTCTAATTCTCTTTTCAGAGAGAATCCACAATGTTCAAAATTTCTTTTCTTAAAAGTTGAACCGTTTGTTCAGATCACAAAGTTATGTGAGCAACGTGAGAATTCGCTGATATAATTCTTTACTCAGTTCTTCAGTCTGAACGGATCCTCAATGTGGATTATTCGAAAATGCAAAAAAAAAATTAAACAGAAGCAATAATAAAAAATTAATGTCAATTATGCAAATCCTACCACGCAATGCTTCAGTCGACTTCAAATTTTGTGAACAGCTAGATGATGGATTGTTAAATTTATCATCAACATAACAAAGAAAGTGGTCGGTCCCGTTTTTGAGAAAATCTGTTTGGCTGGTTTTCTTCCACTACATCCCACTCTATTGGTATAAAATTTCGACCAAAACTATTAATATTTGTCAGAATGGGAGGAAAAACAAAAATAATAAAAATGTAAGACTGGAAGGGCCTTTTTCTTACTTATTACAATACTTACCCAATAACTTCGTTGTAGTGAGAAAAGTAAAAATGTAATCATGGATGTTTTCTTTTATTCATTCTGGATATTCCGGATGTTCCGAAAGTGACGTAAATCGTTCTTTTATTCATTCCATTCCTTCTATTCCTTTTTTAGTCCATTCTTTTATTTATTCGGAATATTCAGAATGTATTCTTTTTGTACTACATCGAAAGGTGGAATAAAAAGAATATTTCATTTGACGTTTTGTAATTATGTTCGATGTTTACAATTTAAACGATTTAATTGAATTAAATCGTACATATTATGGAAAATTAAATTATTAATTATGATACAATTAATCGTTTAAGACGTAAAATATTGAAATTTTCGAAAATATTTTTCTGAATAGTTTTATATAGAGCTTGGCGGATACAAAAAGTCTCAAAATTAATATAAACATTGTGTGGTTTCACACACAAAATATTGGCAACTTCATTTAATTATAAAGAAATTATTTATTCAATAAACTTAATCTGTTTCCTAATTTTAAAAATAAAAAAAATTCATGCTATGGAAAAAATTCCATTTATTCCGATTCGTTCTTTTATTACATTACATACACATCACATATTCCGAGGTCACGTGATCAATATTCTATTCCTTCTGTTCTTTCTGTGGAATGAATAAAAGAAAATACCCCATATGTTTCGTTTATTTCTGGTAACTTTATGGATCTGTTCGTATTTTATTCGTATTGTTTGTTGGCATTTTCTTTATGTTTTAAAAATGCTCATATTTTCTTTAGTGGTATTTTAACAACAAAGTTGTTGTGTGTGTAGTGACAGAAAATCAATTTTCTTATTGCATAGGCTTTATTTCAAGGTTGTAAAATTCTCATCCGACTAAGACGCGAAAGTCGCTATATTGGATGCAGTATGCTTCTTTTTGCGTCTCTAAAAGCAAGACTGAAGTGTAAGAGCATAATTGCTTACTATAGTTGAAATAGAGATTGCAATTTTTTTTTGTTCGCTTAGTAACGCAACGATGTTTATTAAATCACTTAAGTGACAAGAAATAATTTTGAATTGACTAACTGTCAAATTTAGCCACCACCATTTTTTAAATATTGCATTCATAATTCATTACTTTCATCACCCTTTATTAACACTTACAGCATAAACATTTACAAAAGAATCACGCATTGATATAAAAGTACAATGTACACATTCCAAACAAGTGGTCTCTACACTTGTCACATAAAGATTTGAATCGCCTTTAATTAAAAATAAACACAACCAATTCTAAATAATATTCATTTTGAGTGGCGTATACACATATACATATATACATAAACATAATACAAACAAACCGAATACAATAAACTAAGGGTAAAATAATCAATGGGCTTGTCGAGAGTTCAAAACTGCCAAGACACAAAAAAATTGTATAAACAAAAAAAAAAGTTTCCTATTTCCATTCCTTTTATTTCCATTCCACCTTATACTTTATTAATGAAAGCAAAGTGTTAGAGAATATCCTTTTATTTATGTACATATAAATACAAATGTACACATACAACAACCTACTACCACCATATTATCCGTTTTTGTTCATCGCTATAATTCAAAAAAATATAAAAAAGGATATCTTAAGACATAACAATATAACTGTGAGTACTTATGTAATAACTATGAGTGGTCGTCAAAATTTCAACACAAAGAATAGAAAAAAATAAAAAATGAGGAGGATTGAAAGAATACCAAACAAAACAGGAAATACTTAGCATTTTGAAAGTTCTGGAAAAAGAAAATGATGATGATTGGATGGTAAATGAAAATTATTTCACGAGTAGAGAGGAGAAAATATTTCGCAAAAGATGGAACGAAAAAAAATATGAACAAGAGGACAGATGAAAATACTATTGTACGAGTACTTATGAATAAAAGAGTTACAGGAATAACTCGTTTAACGGTGATGTTGCGATCTAGAGCACTGATGCAAAATAACAATACAAATTTGGATCAATTCCAAATCTTTAACGTCTAGTTTCATAAATGTTGTGAAATGTGATTTTGAAAGGATTCCTGGAAAAGTTTTACAAATTGGATAATTGGAAAATAGGATCATATAACGTTATACGAGGTAAATCTATATACATATAGTAGTTTAGTATAAATACAGTATTTTTGTATTTTTTGATACATAAATAGACATATTTTATTCATGATGATGAGGAAAAAAACAACATAAAAAATCGAATATTTTTATTTATGTACACCAGGTCAAAGATGCTAATAAACAATGTATGGATAAGTATGATAAAGCTATAATCGATCGATATACATACCATGGGAATGAAGTATTTTTAATAATTCAAAATGGATTATGCCGAATATAAATGTAAGAATTTGGGGCTATTCCTATTTTGCTTAGATGAATTGGGGTCAATTTGGGTCATCATTAGTCAAATAACCATGTTTGTCTACTAAATCTCTATACTCGAATGCGGTTATGAATATATTATAATAAAATATCATTATTCAAAGTGATGAAGATTTATCGTTGCTACGTTAGATGTTAGACCCAATTGTATTTTTCAGAAATATAAGATTTTGATTATGATACAGCGAATTGTTCATTTGACATAATGCTAATCATTATTCGAATTTAGATAATAAACTGCCATTTTTTTACTAATAGAAGCCCAAACAATGGTACAAATAGTATTATTATTATTCAAATTGGTTGGAACCAAACGAAGTTCCGCAATCAATGCCAGAAGGGATTCTTTGCTAAATCGCAAACGTGTCCTGCGGCCTTAATAAACCGAAGAAGTTTGGGCCAAGGTAGCAAGGCAACTGATCTACAAGATCTGGAGTTAAATACTTGGAACTTCAACAGGACTCTCAACTGGTTCCTACATAAAGCCAACTTAGTGGCCCCCGAATTACTAAAAAAAAGTCGCACAATGCGGAAGCTAAGTGGCAAGCTACTGCTGTTTTAATTCACTTAGATCGCATTTTTTGTTCGCTTTCTTAAAATAGTTAAATGGTTCGTTTTAAGCCAGCTCAGGCTGTTACTGAAAAATCGGCAATCCCATTATCCCCAATGTCATAAAAGGCCAGAACCCACATGATCTTGGAACAGATAAGATCAATAAAATATTAAAAGCCCTTAAGTTTTGCCACAGTCAAGGGATTAATCCAACGAATTCAACACAAGTTAACTGTCTGAACAGAAAACAAAATTTTGATTTGTAACTGCAATAGCCTAAAGCAATGTCAGAGCGGCATATCAATTTATGGTACCAATGATATGTAGTCATTAAGAATTGTTCTATAGGCCACAATTGATCTAAAAATGTTCCACATCAGACAGTAGAAAAAATGTATAATACTATCAAAGACGCTTAATATTTATAGAGACTAGAAATAAACAATCGTCATGGTTGGAAAATTCTTTGCGAAAAAGAGAAAGACTAAAGTAGATCAAGGCATATTTAGAATTTTATTCAATGAATTGGTATGAAGTTGGTTGCTTAAAATAGAACAATTAAATATTTAAAAACTTATTTTTTTTAGTTGTAATTAATAATAATTCGCTAATATAACCTTTACAGTTCATTCTGTATATATAGAATGAAAATTGTGGTACAATCAGTCCAGTCGCCGGGGCCTGATGAGAAGATTGATTTTTTCATAATCATAAGCTCATCAGTTTGAAACTGGATTAAATTCTCTTACAATTTTCGGAAATGTTAACTTCAAAATAAGGTAATTACTTAACAATTAATTAAATTCGCTTTTCTGGTTTTCAGATTCTGTCACTGATTCTTTCCATCCCTGAATGGTGATGGAATCTTGTAACCAAAACTGGCGATCAAAAAAATTTAGTCCGATTAGTTACGAATTTACGTAAATTACTAATCTGAATCCTCATTATAAATGAACGAAGAGGTTTTATAATAAAAATGTATCAGGCTTGAATCATCATCGTCAGAGGACGATTACTAGCCCGGTACCACATACTCCTTCGAATAGTCGTCCATTGAGTTCCGGTGGTAGTGGCGGTGGTGGCGGCATTGGTGGTGGATGGAATAGTCGATGCTGCACATGCAGTCAATTTTTGGGCCGCTGGACCAGCGAGAGATTTATAAAACCAGCAATTCCTACAGCATTACTTGGATTAAATACATCAGCTCCGAATATAATATCCTCTTCTATATTGGGAAGTGGTGGTAGTGGGGGGTAGAAATAGTAGTGGTGGATCTGGAACATCATCGCCTATTATATTTGCTCAACCAGCAAGCCCAATGGATACATCCACATGTAAAGACTAAAAACATTTTCCACCTACCAAATTCTCTGGAGGGATCTAAAACCCCCTTTCTTTATAAATACATATGATATATAAATTTACGTCGTCATAACAACTTATAATAGATTTTACATATAATACTTCTTTGTTAATTTTTCAAAAATCATCTTGGAATTCTATTCTCAATAACACCGGCAATAAACGCATTAGCACTGAAACCAACTATGGTCCAGGAAGTCAACAAGTTAAATAATAAAATATATCAATGTGTACAATCTATACATTATTGTGACGGTGAAACCTAAGGTGTGATAGAATAAGTTAAATTAATAGCTCAATGTTTTACTGTATTTAAATAGAATTTTTCATGATAAAACAGTTTTAAATGTTTCTACACTATTCTAACTGGAAAAGTCATGAGCTTTCTAGAAGTTTGGTCTGTGTATATAAAAAAACGAACGAGATCGAATTGGATTATTCGAATTTGGAACGCGATAGTGTAAACTTGTAAGATTATTATTAGTATTTGGTAAGCGAAAGTGTGAAGATTATAAAGTGATCTAAAATGTGTTTTAGTGCGAAATAAAAAGTAAAAGTGATCAGTAAAATTGTGCGAGTATTAAAATAAAGTGATTTTGTGAATTATCGTTAATAAATTGTGTTGCAATAATTTCAAATTTGTTTGTGAAGAAAATAACTTCGTTGGTAATAAATTGAATTGTTTTGTTTTATTCACAATCCGCTTACCTACTAATAATAATCTTACAAGTTTACACTATCGCGTTCCAAATTCGAATAATCCAATTCGATCTTTTTCGCCTTTTTATATACACAAACCAAACTTCTCGAAAGTTCATGACTTTTCCAGTTAGAATAGTGTAGAAACATTTAGAACAGTTTTATTATGGAAAATTCCATTTTAATACAGTACAACATTGAGCTATTAGTTTAACTTATTCTATCACACGCTAGGTGTCACCGTTACAATAAAATATTTTTATGGTGACCCCTAGGTTGTAATAGAATAAGTTAAATTAATAGCTCAATGATTTATTGTATTAAAGTGGAATTTTCCATGATAAAACTGTTCTAAATGTTTCTAGACTATTCTTACTGGAAAGGTCATGAAATTTCTAGCAGTTTGGTTTGTGTATATAACAAGGCGATCGAATTCGAATTGGATTATTAGTATTTGGTAAGCGATAGTGTGACGATTAAAATGGAATTAAAATGTGATTTAAAAAGTGTTTTAGTGGGAAATAAAAATTATAAGTTATCAGTAAAATTGTTGGAATAATTAAAAAAAGTGATTTTGTGAATTATCGTTAAAAAAAATTATGTTGTAATAATTTGTGTGTTAAATAAATAAATTCGTTGGTGACAAATTGAATTGATTTTGTTTTATTCACAATCCAGTAATACGAACCTTGATTGACAATGCAAAAACGTAACAATATGTACCTTTTGTAAAAAAAAACTAAACAGAAATTCCCTTCAAATTGCCATTGTTTAGGTTCACTTATTTCTTGGAAGATCTAATTCGTTTTCTCCCGATGTTACATATGCCATTTTGTACTTTGATTGAAATGGAAAAAAACAATGCGTTAATTTCATTGAATATCCTAAAACGAAAGTAGAATTGCTATGAAGAACTATGTGAACGCTTAAGTTGTAAGATTTTTTCCAATTTGATAATTCCAACAGTTTTCCGGTTAAGAAGAAAGAAAGATTGTTAATAATATACACGCTTTTATTTTATAGTATCGAAAGGATAGCTAATGATTTATTCGACAGGTGATAGGAGTTTCTCTATTCTACCACTTAATATTTATTGTGATTTGAGCTTTGGCTACATTGATTATTAAACCCGAAAACTTTTTAACCTACATTTTATTATAATCAGTGTCCTGAAAACTATTTTAAAGTATTGGTAAAGGCAATTAAAAGTCAATTGACTGTTTTATTCATCGACCGACTAAAGATCTAAATATATATACGTTTTATATTTACCACACCCCTGAAAATCATTAATCTTGTTGTTTAAAAATTGTAAAAGTTATTTCGACATTGAGTTGGTAAATCGTATTTGATTAAATACTGTGCCCAATTTTTACTCCAAATAGCCACTTTGATACGACTATATTTTTGCCACAATAACACTAATTTATCGAGGCCAGCGATATTTCATATTAGTATTTTACGCTGATTAATCATAGAAAAATATGGCATTCGATTAGCTTTAACCTCTTAGCTCGATAAAATATCAAAAATAAATAGAATTCGAAAATATTCGTTTATTCAACAACAAAAATCTCAATTCAGTTATAAAAATGAGAACAGTATACATAGTGATATATGTATCTGTACATACAGTACATAGATATCTGTTTATGTATTATTCTGATCATGTAATTTATGCGCATCATTATTGATTTTCATTCAACATTATGTTGTTGTACTTTTCCCAAAATGTTATTATTACACACAGACAACAAAAAAAAAATGTTTGTTATCAATTCATGTCTGCCAATAAAGTAAATAATCAATCATGTTAAGTCATTTATGGTGTACATAAATAAGAATCATTTATGGAAAAAAGTTTGCAATCATAATAATTTTTTATGATTTTATGTATAGTGTACATAATAAATGAGATTTTGTCATGTTACTCGTATGTTATAATTTATTTATGATAACTTAAACATTTCTTTAACATCTTACTATATAATTGTGGAAGAAGAACCAACAAAAAAAAAAATCAGGACGGAAACATCTACGTACATGTAATGAACATATGAATGTACATAAATAAATATTACTTTTTACATAAATTTATGGTGACGAAAAATATTTTTGCTTTATACATTAAATCTGCACTAAGCATAAATAAATAACTATATTATTTTATTCTCATGATTTTTATAATAACGTCTAAATATAAAATGTCAACACATAAAAGATTTCCGTTTCATGTCATTTATGTTATGGTAAAATATTATTTTATTTTATGAAAAATTATTGAAGTAATTAAGAAGTTATATAAACCATTTATTTATTATGCTGCTGCTCAAATACTAAAAACAGATGTACTCTGGTACCTTGTTATTACTCCTTTTTAGTTTTTTTTTTTCATATAATTTGAATGAACTTTGCTTGTGAACGGGTGGATCATTAAAAGTAGGATCCGTTCATTACTACATGTTTCGACAAGTATTTCATTAAGGAATATCTACTCTTTCTATGGTTTGACAAAAAATAAATAAAGAGTGTTCAAATTTGAGGTTTTAATTTTCATTAAAAAACATAAATTATTGGAATTCCCCGAAGTAAGGTTACGAATAGCTCTTTGCTTACGTAATTTTCACAAGGTTAATTTGTAATTTTTTCTCTTTATCTTAAAGTTGAAAAAAATAAAATGTAGTTCTTGATATTTACTGGCAATCATTTTGGCAGATGTATCAGTTCAAACAAGTCAAATATGCGAACATTTACGTCGTGTTCACAAAGCTAGTTTTTTGAAAATTGGAAGATAGTTTTGAAACTAAAGAAAATGTCAATGGAAGACGATTCTAGCAGTGTAGTTTGGAGCAGAGAACAAATTTAAAATTGATAATTTCAGTCTCCTAGTTGTTTGTAAATTAATTTTTGTATACCTCCCTTTAAAAAAAACATCAATCGCTCGCTATTTCACTGTTTTCACTATAACGAAGTTATATTCGGTAATTATTGTAATCGTGAAAATTTTTTTGTTTCAGATTTTCACATTTCTCGACAAATTATAACCTAATAAGGATACCTAAGCAGGATTCCAAAACATCGATTAAAATAATGTTATATCGGTCCTTCCAGTCATAAATTTTTGTTTTGCTCCCAATCGCACAAATGTTGATAGTTTTGGTCGAAATTTAGTACACAAATTTTAGCAATAAGCAGTTTTTACTAACTTTTGAATCCATTCGAGTATAGAATAGAAGGGTTTGCAGTGGAAGAGAACACTGCCAAATAGACTTTCTCGAAAACGGTATCGACGATTTTATTTTATGTTGATGATAAATGTGATGAGTTCATCATCTACAAATTTTGAAGTCAATTGAAACATTTCGTGCTGGTCATTTTAACAAAAAACAGTAAAAATATCAAACTTTTCGAAGAAATATTATATTTTTCTACGGTTAATACAGCCTCCAAATTCCAGCAATTGTTCCACGGGTGTCTAAGACAAAATGAATAGGTTACTAGGTGCTTTAGCCTACCGTCTGCTCCATTCACTAGTCCATCATCTACATCGATATTATTAGTACATAATCATATATTTTATTTCGATTCATGTACTTCATGTGCTTTAACAAGCCGAGTATTTATTAAGTCGAGATCGGCTTGAGTCATTTGCCCTAAAACAAAATTATTGATTTCATCGATGAATTTATATTTATTTCTTTGACCCATTATTTGTTTCAGCTCAAATAAATGAAACTCAACCCATAAAATATTCAAATCTATTAGGGCATTAAGCTCCGAGTTATTGCACGGGTTATAAAGGGTTTTCCAATAGGAATGATACAATTTAAAAATTTAAAAAAAAATACAATTCAAAAATTTAAAAATTATTCAGTGAGACCAAAATTTTGACTGTGACTTTATCTGGATGTAATGATATCTGAACATTTTCGTGTGCATTTTCATCACTCCAAATTCTGTAATTCTGTTTGTTTACATAACCATTTAACCAAAAATGAGCTTCATCACTGAATAAAATTTTTCGATAAAAATGTTCATCATTTTCAAGTTGTTCAAGAGCAAAATCAGAAAATAAATGACGTTTATGGTGGTCTAATGGCTTCATTTCTTGAACCAGTTGTATTTTGTAAGGATGTAAACCCAAATCTTTTCTTAAAATTCTCCATGTTGTTGTTTGAGAAAGATTTTTTTAAGATAAATTTGGATTTTCTCTTACACTTGCTGCTACCAAATCAATATTCTCTTGTGCTCGTGTATTTCTTTGTCTTACTGGTACTCTTGTATCGTGTAACAAAAATTCACTTTCAAATTTGTCTACAATAAGACGAATAGTGAGTCGATTAACTGAATAATGTCGTCCATGAATTCTTCTTACATTTCTCTCAGTATTCACAAATGAGCACTGATTTTGATAAAACAATTTAACAATTTCTAAACGTTGTTGAACCGTGTATCTTTCCATGATTAAATGGCATAACCTATTGAACACAAATGACATAAGAAATGTCAAAAAATAATACGCAGTAACCATTTTAAATTATATCATTCCTATTGGAAACCCCTTTAGATAACTTTATCATTTACTGGCGGTAATTGATTTAAGTCGCCGCAGAGTATCACATAAATTCCTCCAAAACTGATATTCCTATCCATAATTTGACATAATCTGGTGTCCTCTCTGCTAATTTCTTTCGAACCAACCAAAGAAATCTCGTCAATAATTAATAATTTTGCATCTGTTAGTTTTCCCTAGCCGTGTTTGGAAGACAACTAGAGATAGTTTAGGCATCACTCTTCCAAACTGGGTTATCGGTAAAATAAAAGCATTATACCATATAATGTCACACCAATGAGAAAAGCTGCTTGAACTTGTGATGCACACGGTAAAACTTTTATTGTGTTACTATTTGTCCCTGACATTTGGTTATAATAATGCCATTATGATGATCCTCTTTCTAACGGCAGCAGAGCCGCTTTAAAAAATTCATTGCCATTGATTTGGACTTACACATTCTACATTTCTCGCCGACGCTGGGTCTATTTTACTAATGTAGTTGATAATAAAGGGTGGACATGTAGTATTTCTAAAAACACATGTTACTAGAATAATGGCCTTTTAACTGACATTCGATTTAGAGATGGTTCGATAAAGAATGGCAACAGTTCTTTAGAATAAACTCAGTTTACACGTTAACTTATTTATTTAATATTTGTTTATACTCACTATTTATTTTTAGTTTTTCATTTATAATATTAGTACAATTATTTTTATTTATTCATCAGATATATGTACATATTATGTTTGTAGTGTAATACATAAGTTACAAGATTTTTATGTTATTTATTTATTTAATTTTATTTTCACAACAATTTACAATTTCGAACTTTGTACTTTTAGACTCTAGACTGATCCTTTTGATAATAACAATTGGGTTTATATAGGCTAATTTTATTATTTTTGTTGTTCAAATTCGCTATTGAAATGTAAAAATTCTTAAAACTAGTATATTGCTACACAACAGACCATTTAAAAGTTTGTTTTTAAAGTTTGTTTATAAAATGAGTATACATCTATATATTGTGGAAACTTTTTTCATTGTGTAGGTTGGAGTCTCCGATTGAAGAATGAAAAACAATTTCGTCCTGTGGCTCCCTCTACTGGCCTTACAGTAAGCCATCCTGTTAGTCTAGTTTTCAAGAACTTTTTCGATGATTTCGGCGCCTATTTCACGAATAATGGTCGCAATGTTATGTTTTATAGCTGGAGTTGTCTGTGGATTATCCACTTAACGAAACCCCATAGAAAAGAATCCAACGGCGTAAATCACAGCTCCGCGCAGGCCAAGAGACATCTCAAAAACGGCTGATTATTCGGTTGCCTACGCAGAGAGCAGATATCGAAGCGGATAGTCATTTCCTTTCAACTCCTGAGTCCTTGTAGGCTAATAATCTGAGGTCTTTGTGTAGTATTCTCCTCAGGCTAGTGCGATCAATGACCAATTGCTGCGAGAGGCGTCGAGTTGAGGTCGAATATTAGCCTCACATAGACAGAGCAATGGTTTATTATAAACATTGACATTTATTTCTAAACTATTTCGTCTGAGAAAAACTGTGCTTCGACAGAGCTTCGGATAGCCTTAAAATAGTCTTCTTCTATTATATTTATGCTAAACAACAAGTCGCTAATCGGAAATAGTTTATTTACTTTTGCATAAAAACTCAGTCTTTTCATTATATTCTTAAAAGTTTCTTTAATTTTCTCTTGTTCTTCTGTATTTAAATCCTCTTGAATCGGATCGAGGATTGCGGTTCTTGCCATTATCGGCAAAGGAAAATTGAATCGACAAATTTATTTTTCGTTCCATTGTAACACATATGTGAGAACGTGTTTTTGGTAAGCTGCATACGAATTATTTTATTATTTTTTTTAAAACGGTCAATAAACTGAATGTATTCATTTTTTTTTGCCCCCGTTATATATTGGTGTATTTTCCAACCAAAGAAAAATATACTCATATGGAGATCGTATTTGTTGAAATTTACCCCGCTCGTACAGCCTTAGGAACTACATCAGTTTTGAAATTTTGTAATCGAAATACCTATAGTATTAAAAGGTTTAAAAAATATAAAAAAAATGTTTTTGTGTCTAAGGTAAAAGTTGACTAAAGACTGATTTACATTCAACGACAATCGACGTCTGCAAAAAAATTGAAATACAACATAGGAAAAAGTACAAAGACAAAAAGAGAAAAACCAATCATCTGCTTAAAAAAGTCAATTGAAACCCGAGAAACAAACCCAAAAAACCTCGTCTGCTTTTTTTGCAGATGTCGAGTTTCATCTTTTTTCTTTAAAATCGGCGATGCTTGGGAAAATAACTGTAATAAGGTTACATAAATAAGAAAACCAATCATTTGTATTGGTTAATGACATTTTTTGTTTAAATTTATTTCTTATGTGTAAAGAAAATGAATTTTTGATTTGACATCTGCATCTGCTAAAATTTTTGAATGTAAATCAGTCTTAAATCGAGTAGACCCAAATATCAAAGATTTCGTAAATATCACACTCCTGGTGGTATACGAGAATGATATACATATACTTGAATTTCATCATCTAAGTCTATTCGACGAGCCAACCGAACGGTTCGTTGGAAATGAGTTTCTATCGATTCAATGTTAAGATTTGTGTCTGTGCTCCCTCGTACCAAACTTTTGCCGGACAACCCAGTCACATGGTTGCGTTCTTCATTTGGCGAAACTGGCTCCTCTGACATACTTGTCCGAGATTCTCGATTCGTTCTATCCATACTGCTGTGGACAACGAATTGTTGTTGTCTGGATCAAATATTGACACGAGTTTTTCTATTTCGTCTGCTGACAAATGAATTCCTACATTTTCTTGCAGAGAAGGATTGGTGGATGGTATCGACACATTTTTACTGGATCCACCTCTTTACCTACCTGACATTATTGCCTGTTTTTACTAGTATTGTACTTTATAATACAGCACTGTATACCGCGTACAAAATCAAGATATAAAAAAAAATTAAGACGTAATAAGAACAATGAAGAAAAAATTATGGCGACCGTTTAGGAGTATATGAGCGCCATTACGAACACAAAACGAATAAAAAAAAATTACAAAATGAAACAAAGGAAAGATTCTCGGACTGGCGATATACAGTGGCGAGCAAAACTGAGTACATAATTTAAAAATCATTATTAACTTTTAGTTTCTTTTTTATTGATAAACATAATCAATTCAATTTTTTTATAATATGCCTAATTAGACATTAAATAACTATATTACAGAAAAATAAAACACAAAATCCATTTTTAAATTTGAAAAATAACATAATAATCCTTTGAAGCATCATTTATTCAGTTTTGCACGTTTTCAGTTCCGCAAATTTTTGTTGGTTTTGTTAATAAAATCAATATTTTGTCCAGAGCCCTTTATTTTTTATTATTGCTTTTAGTCGCCTTGGAATACTTTCTACAAGATTTTCAATTATTTCATGGTCGATTTTTTGCCATTCAGTATTAATTCTATCCCATAATTGACTGACGTCACTTGCTGGTTCTTTGTACCAGCAAGACGTCGTTTGATAATAGCCCACAAGTTTTCTATTGGGTTAATATCGGGGCTTTGGGCAGGCCACTTTAATGTAGAAAATTGTTGTTCTTCTAACCACTTTGTAACAATTTTAGCGGTGTGTTTTGGGTCCCCATCATGTTGGAAAAGAATTTCTTCAATTGGATACGCACATTCGTCTATAAAAGTGGGTAAATTGGTCTGCAATATTTGAAGGTAATCGTCTTTCTTCATTATACCTTTAATCTTAACCAATGGCCCTACATGCCACCATGTGAAACATCCCCAGACCATTATGCTACCTCCTCCATGCTTTAAAGTTTCTTTAACTTGATATTTTTGTAGTTTTTTTTCGCATGGTCGGTGCCAATAGTAAGCTTTACCATCAGACTGGAATCTATTAATTTTAGTCTCATCCGACCAAATCACACGTTTCCAGTCTTCCACACTCCAATCTTTGTGTCGCTGACAAAATTGTAATCTGTTCTTTCTATTTTTTTCAGATATTGCCGGTTTCTTTTTTTTTATGCCAGATATTAAACCAATCTTTCCCAATGCTCTTCGTGCGGTCCATTCACTCACATGTTTGTTCACGCTTCGTGCAGCCTCCTTGGGCGTTCTAGCCTTTTCAGTTTTCATCAAACGATGCATTAAACGAGCATCAGTATCTGACAAAAGTCTTGGACGCCCTCCTTTACTTTTTTCCACGATCACATTTCTTCTTTTTTGTACTGTACATACAGTTCTTTGGCATACTTTTACCATTTGGGCAATTTTCCTAGAAGAATACCCTTGCTGGATCAAGAAAACAATGTTGTCTTCCAAATCCACACTAATTTTCTTCATTTTCAGTTGGATGAAATGTATCAAACTTTTATTTTTAAAAAAAACACAATTAATATTGCCTTTAGATTTACTACTACCAAACAAATAACTAAAAACCTTTGTATTAACCTAGATCGCATAAAACGGTACTTACGGTTTCATTTAAAACAAAATAAAAGGTAAAAACAAAAACAAAGTAGAACGTGCAAAATTGAGTAAATGACGCTTCAAATGATTAATATTTTATTTTTTTAAATTTAAACATAGATTTTTATTTTTTATTTTGTAATGTAATTAGTTAAGGTATAGTTAGTCGTAATATAAAAAAATTGAATTGATTATGTTTATCAATAAAAAAAAAACTAGATGTTAAGGATAATTTTTCAATTATGTATTCAGTTTTGCTCGCCACTGTATGTAAGTAGTACATACATTCGTTATATTGTTATTTCTTTCTATCGCTCCTATTGTTTTTATGAATTTAAATTCAATATATTTTTTCCTTATTTTCACCATAATGATGTCTCCTTCGCTTATATGCAAACCACTTTTTGTATAAATCGACTATAGTAACAATAATATGGGTTCATATTGGACCAACACTAAAACATTATACATGCATTGGGTATACGTAAAAGTAAGTTCCGTTTTTTGTAATAAATTGCGTAATTGCGTATACATATAACAGTATTGTGTGAATCTGGTAATATATGTTTTTGAAAAGTCTCTTCATAACCTTCAAAACGTAGTATATGGCATTTGATTAAAATATAAACAATGGCACAATTGTTTGCCAAATAATCGTCATTTGCGGGAAGTTTTGTTGAAATATTCTAATTATCTCTTTCTAACTACACTATTAACCCTGATTATTTTCTTTTGTTCATGTGCTTCGCCAAGTGAACGAGATTTCTCGTCATCTTGTACAACTGGAACATTCGACACAATATTTGCGCGATACCAGCACCAGCAAGAGCTCATAGGCTACTCGGGTTTGATGATCATTCCATGATTTTAAATGAAAAAACTAAAATTATGTTTTTTAGATTAGGTAATATTCGAGTTATGTCCCAGAGATTGTTTGCCACGCGCGAAATTTAGTAAATTGTAATAACCTTTGCATTCCAATTGAACCGGTTTACGAATTTAAGTGCATATCTAGGTTTGCATCTGGATGCTAATTTAAATTGAAAAATTAATTTTCAGGATATCAAACAGCAATTAAATTTGCCTTTATAAATTTTCAAAAATACGTTGTTCGTTTGATGTTTTTTGTGGCTCGTAAAATTTTACCATTGCAACACCAATAAAATGTTCTACATGTATTTAAAGTTTTAAAATTATTTTTCTCTTTTTCTTTATAAAATATATTAAAATTTATATTTTGTGTTTTTGATAAATTTTATTTTATTTCAAATTAATTTTATTGTTAGGGTTATTCGCCACTGGCTTTTCGCAAAGAATATCCTATTTTCAAAACGTTTTATTTTTGTAATATTATTTTAATTATTTCATAAATGGGTATTTTTAAGGTTATGAGAAATAAATAAATAAACAATTAATCTAGTACAATTTGGTCTAATGTATAGCTACTCAACAAGCCATAATCGAAACGAAAACTTTTTTATTTTTATTACTTTGTTTATCGGTTTTCATTGAAAAACAATGAAAATGATAAAATTTCAGTTGTTAATGATTTAGGAAAATAAATTTGTTTACATTTGAATTTTCTATTATTGTTTCTATTTACTTACCAATATTAATTTAAGAGATTATAAATAAATAATTATTTTTCGTATTGAAATTGAAATGTTCACATTAAAAGTTAATTAATTGGTTTTTAATTAATATAATTATTTACATATTTCTCAATATGCAAAGATTTGAATGAAAGTACATACATAGCTAGACGGGAATGGTGTGACATCAATTTATAGCAGTCAACATGTCTATTTCATAGATGTGAGCAAACTACTTGTTACCATTGTCTTAAGCATACTATATTTATTCGTACAAACAAAATGTTCACCAAATCCTTAAACAGCTAAGGAGTATTTCGTCAAATCATATTGTATTGTATTGTTGACTCACAATGTCAAGGAAAAGTTTTTCGAAAGGCTCAGTTGACACTGTCGTTATTCTCATTGGCATTTTGTGGCGTTTCCCTGCTTTGTTTTTTTTTTACATAAAGTACATTTTTGAATAAATTTTCTTACCCGGGAATTTATTTTTGCGAAATTAATAGGACTTTATTCTACGATCGGTTCGCAAACCACCTGATGCTCACCTAACGGTGTGCAATGAAATTCTGATAATTTGATTAATTTCCGATTCCGAAGTTTTATAATGTTTGCAGATATCGGCGATTTAGAATTTGGATTAGAAATAAAACTAGTATAAATCGCTGCATTAGGTAATGAACTAGAAGGTATTGAGGAGTAATTGGAGCAGGTAAAACTAAATCTGAAGAATTGTGACAAATTGTTGAACTTTTATGAACTGGTGCTTTTGCTTGAGCTCTAGTGATTGCTAACGCATCATTAGACATTTCGGGATTTTTTTGAACAATGCGATAGATCGATTCTCTATCTTAAGATACGAGAAGAAGGTTTACCATTATTCGATCGCCAAAACAAATGTCGATGATCAATTCTGATTACGAATTTTCTTGCATAAAGGTAAAGATGAAAACGCTTAACGGCCCATACAATACCGAGTAATTCGTTTTTGATGGTATGGTAATTACTGTCGGCTGAATTTAAGGAACGACTTACGAATGATATAGTATGATCTATTGTATGACGTTTGTCTTTCTGAGAGAGTTTGCCACCAATTACAAAAATTTAAAATTAAGTTAAAAGTTACATGTTAAGCGGTTTGGCAAGCTTCGACTACTCACTAATGAATCTAGAATAGTAGCCAGTGACTTGGGGTAGGATTTTGCACTGTTTCTACTTCTGCTGGGTCGGATGTAACACCGTCACACGTAACTATATGGCCAAGATATGTGACCTCAGTTAGTCGAAAATGACTATTTGGTTACAGTTTTTAATTATCATTTTTAAATCATTGTAAATTATCTGTCAACCTTTTATTTTGATCTGTCAAATCATAACCTCATATAACGACGTCATCAAGATAGAAAAAATACTTTATTCCATTTAAACCACTTAGACCTAGATTCATTAGGCGCTGAAAAGTTGCTGAAGCACCTTTAAGACCAAATGGCATCCTGTTCCAACATAACTTTCTCCAAGGTAAATTAAATGCTGGTTTTGTTTTATTGTTTGGGTGCTTGAAATTTGGTAATAACTGTTCGCTAGTTCTAGCGTAGTGAAATAACTTGCTTTCCCCAATTGATCCAGAAATTTATAGAGAAATTGGGTACAGGATAAATATCATCAAGACCTTATATAATAAAACACAATAATTTGGTTTTGTCACTTTCTTTAACGTGATATTTATTTTATTTGAAAATGAAATTACGATCGTTTCGGATGTTACTTCTTTATCAAATTTCTAACAAACACACCACGAGTAGTAAACAACAAATATGTTAAATATCATCAATTGTCATTTTATTTAAGCTATCAGAAAATTGTAATAAGAATTCCTTCCCACTTGTCCAACTTTTACAATATTTTTAGATTAACATTTTATGAATGGTAGATTGGTAGATTTATGGTGGATTTTTATGAATTGATGAAAACGATGGTTAAGCTTGCTGTGATGCGGTTGTTCAGCTTGATGAATTTAGATGTAATTATTCAGCTTGAAGTATTTAGACATAGATATTCATGATTGTTACACCCGAAATGTTACACTAGAAATTGAAAATATATAATTTCGAAGTTGATGATATAGATTATTTTATACCATACACTTGGCTTGCAGTTAGCAGAAATTTTGCGGGAATTTGAAAACATTTGATGAAAATTGATAAAATTTTGAGGTTTCCACATATGTACGTACCGGTGGTAACCGGATCCCGATATTGATTTATTTTTTGTTGTTAAGGTTTAGATAGTCCCGTTATGTATCTGATCATTTTTATATTACTTGAGAACAAGAAACTTACTTCTTGCTATTTCTAGCTGTTGTGCTTGCAAAAAGAATGCCACTGTTGGTTACGGTTACGTTACTTTACAAATCACAAGAACATAAATTGTTTTTTTATTATATTGCTATTATTTAGAAAATTAAATTTAATGTCACTTAACAGAGTTTGATGAAAATGGTTTTTGTGTGTGTGTACACGTACATAGATTTTTAAAAATGAACATTGTGACATTTGTCAATTCAGTCGAAAATTATTGCGTTTTGAAAATGAGACAAAGTTCTGAATAAATTTGCAACATTTTATAATATTACTTCGACCAAGGCGATAACACTTCGGAAGGGAAGCGTTATGATAAATATGCTTTATGTTGAAGGTGCTTTATCAAAATCAGCAACACGCAAATGGTTTGCTCGTTTCTGCCCTAGAAATTTCGATGTTAAAGACGCGCCGTGCTGAATACCGGTACATTTCATTTTATGACATATTTGCATGAGACTCGATACAAAAAGAAGCAGGTATTTTCGACGACTATTCGGGTTGAGAAATGAAACATGTTTTTTTTTTGCGTCAAATTTCCATAGTCCTTAGAAGGCGGAACTAGCCAAGACTACAGATGAATACGCTGAATCTCCCACTAGAAAAGAATTTGCTCCGAAAAGGGTGTTACCTTCAGAACCTTCGCCGAATAATGACGATCCTCGCAAAATTCTCCCATTTAGATGTGTCTACAACTGCCTGCTATACTACTTGTGCATACTTGTACACTTGTAGATGACTTTCTAATGATAATGTCGGTGCCATATATTGCTTCTACTTATTTCACTCGATATTCCCCTAAAACTTTCAAAACCCATTATTGTTTGGTGGATTTTCTCGCTGGCCATTTTATGTATTCATGAGCGATAGTAACGCATCCATAAGGAGACTCTATTTATTACTTTCTAGGCCGTGATTTCATTTTTGCCAAAAATGTTGTTCAATTCTCTATGTTAAGGTATTCGCTACATACCACAAGAAAATAAGCACTTCCTTTTTGGTACCACCTTTTGAACGGCCTCCATACTTGTGTGAAGAGCAAATATCTGATTCGCTGTACAAATCTGAAATCAAAATAAAAAACCTTAAAGCTGCTTAAAGCCTTAATGCAAATCTGTAAGTGTACACCTATTTACAAAGACTTCATTTGCTAGTTAAACCGGAAATGCCTTCTAGAACTACCTTCCTATTCACAATCTCACTGTATTTTTTCAATAATTTCAATGTTTTCAGCATCCAAAGAAGAATCCGTTGAACAATTATCACTCGAGCTTGTGCTTGAGCTTTCGTTCAAAATATGATCAATTACAGCATACAAATTAAATATGGTGTTACTCGCATCACTCGTTACAAATTACATCTGCAGAATACCAACAACGAGCCCTTATTTTTTGAGTTAAACATCGAGAAAAAAATTAAATGAGCTTATTTTTTATTGAGATACTACATGTTATTAATTCGAGATTATTTTAGTTTAGTCCATACTGGTGTGCATATAGAAATATTCAGGATAACATCATATTCCCGAAAATAAAAACCCCCAAAAAATACAAAATAATGTACCCATTAAATTCTTGTTAACTATAATAGGGAAAACAAAGGGAAGCTGCGTAAATTCTTGTCATCCTCACACAGAGAGGATCAATGCTAAGCGGCTTTGAGGATTTTTTTATTTTACTATGTGAAACAGACCCATCAATAATAATAAAAATATCAATATTATTGAAACAATTATCACGTTATTCTGTCACCCTTGCGCAAAGGCTCCAATACTAAGCGGCTTTGGGTAGTTCTCTATTTCATTATGTGAATAATTATTGAAAAACAAAAATGTTATAAAACGTTTCAATTTCTATTAATATTGGAATTTAAATAAATCGTCAAAGCGGGCTTAACGGGCGGCAGCTCCATCCTCCAAAGTATAAAACGAATTAAATAACTTATCAACAATTTTTTACTACCTTGATCAACAAGTTCCCGGAATAACCACCGTGTGGCGCTCCCATCGTTCCGATTTGAGTTCTGTTTTTTTTGTTGGTACATCTGTTGTTGATATTCCCTCTAAATCTTAGCGTCATAGCTTGACATTTGTAAAATTACGTAGTCAAGAGTACATCTATCTCTGTGTATGTTGGCGATTATTTACAATTTTAGACATGATTTGCGAGGCTGAATCCGATCCCACATTCATCAAAAGGATCATTACTGGAGACGAGACGTGGGTTTATGAGTACGACACGCAATCCAGACATCAGGCAAGTGAATGGCGTTCACCAAAAAAAAACACGTCCTTTTCAGTCAAAAAAGAAGGCAATGCTCACGGTTTTCATGGATTACAACGGTGTAGTGCATCATGAATTTTTGCCAGAAGGCCAGTAAACAAAGAGTATTATTTGGGCGTTATGAGACGTTTGCGTGAAGCAATTTGCCGAAAGAGACCAGAATTGTGGGTAGAAAACTCGTGGATTTTGCACCGTGATAACGCACCGTCGCACAGTGCCATCATTATTCGTAATTTTTTGTCGAAAAATGCAACAAATACCATCCAACAGCCACCGAATTCACCTGATTTGGCTCCCTGTGACTTTTTTCTGTACAATCGAGTTAAAAAACCATTACGGGGAACGCGTTTCAGCAGCCGAGAGAAAATAATGGAAAAATCGCCAACACTCACAGAGATAGATGTACTCTTGACTACGTAACTTTTGCAAATGTCAAGCTATGACGCTAAGATTTAGAGGGAATATCAACAACAGATGTACCAACTTAACAAAAAAAACAGAACTCAAATCGATGGGAGCGCCACACGGTGGCTATTCCGGGAACTTTTTGATCAAGGTAGTATAATTAAAAAACTTGATTTTTTGGGATTGATTTTTTCTTGTCTAATCGAGGGTTGTTATTCCGGCACTCTACTTTGCGTTTCACAGGATCTTTTTTTGGGGAAAATGTAGTGACAAAACGAAACAAATTCTTTGGAGACAGAGGGGATCACTACATTTGTAAAAAAAATTAATCCCGAAAATTTAAAAACCAGAAAAAATATTTTGTTCAAAATAAATGTATAAAATTTAATTTTATAGAATTTTTTTTGACTTTTGTTACCATTTGAAACATTTATGTTTTCATCTATCAGTAAAATAGATACGTTCAATACCATTCCAGTGATCTGTATTTGTAAGGTTGATAAAGTGACTTCCAGGATCATTTATAATAAGAATTGTTAAGCAAAAAATCGAATTTTATTAAACATTTTATAAACTTTACATTTTGGGGCACCTTGTCACCTTTCCAAATTTTTATATTTCTGGAATTTTATGTTTGGAATTTCTGTTTCTGGATTTTTTTTCTAGTTAAGGTAGTCAACCCGATACGGGAGGGAGCTCCCCGACTTCTCAAAAATAAAAATCCCCCCAAAAAAAAAAAAATCGAAAAACTAAGTAAAATTGCCAGGAGACCCCATTAGACTTTTGTTAACTACGATCAACAACTACATTATGATAATAATAGGATGCTACATTCTTTCTTGTCATCCTTGCGCGTTGAGGAGTTCTCAACTTTAGTATGTGAAACACAAATGTAAATAATAATTTAAATATAAATATTTGTCACATTTGCTGTCAGCGGTTATATTTTTATAAAATATGAAACGAATTAAAATCACCTTTCAAAAGTTTGTTTTATTTAAAAAATTTGCTATTTTGGGGTTGATTTATTTGGGAACTTTTTTGTTAGTCAAAGCTAGGGCATGCCCAACATAGAAGGTTAAGAGATTTCTTCATCGGTCTAACCAAAAATTGCTAAGGAAGTGGAATATTTTGTTGTGACTGTATTATGAAGGAAAAAAAACATTTTACAATACCAATCATTTCATTAGATAATTAAGAGTAGCCAATTTTTTAAATCATTTAAAATCTATTTTCTTTCAAGGAAACACGAACTTGTATCAAAGGGCTAAGCATTTTCTCTTGTTCCATTTCATATAAATTTATTTACAAGTCACAAAAAACAACATTAAATAAAATCAAGTAACCATTTAACGCTTTGAAATTTTTTTCGAGATTCTGTTTTTCGAGACTCTATATTTTCGTGATTTTATCAGATCCGAGATTATTTTCTTTCGAGAAAAGAGGTGATTACTTCAAAATATTGTAGTTTTTAGAAAAAACGTCTACGGGATTTTCCAAAACTTTAATTTTACAACCTACGAGATTTTGTGCATCCTAGATTTTGGAATATGGGCACACTTATTAATCCCAAAAACATCTACGTTTTTTTAAATTAAAGTATTTTTTTCGGTTGAAAGTCAAAAATTTATTTAAAAGCAATATTGCTAACTATTTTACTATAAACACAAGGTTTTATAAGAAGATTTAATATTGCGAAATTTTGTAATGCGAGATTTGGTACGGTGTCGAAAATAATTTGTTAGAGAGATAGTACTAATGCAAATACATTACTAATGCTGGTAGCTAATCCCGATATATTACTAAGACGTTATGAACGTGATCGATTTTTAAACATAATTGTAACAAGTGATGAAATATTGATTATCTACATTGGTCACCTAAAGGAGAAATGTCTTTGATGGTTGCCAAAACCGATTTGCACCAAAACGAAGTAATGTTTTGTTGTTGATGGTATTATAAATGTATTGTTTACTTTGACTTCCTAAAGGCGACGACAAATGCTGAGGTTGGGCGCTTTCAGGTTTTGCAATATGTTGGCTTTGAAAATTCATGATTGAAAAAGTAACATGCGATCTATCACGGTGCATTTACAAAACAATATGTTTATTTTATTCAAAATATGTATTCAACACTCAATTACATGTTGTCAACAGTTGGCGGACCTGAAAGCGACCAATCATCACGTGTTTTTAAAACTCTTATTGTATCGTAGTTTTATTTATTATTATATGTCGGCCATTTTATTTTAATTGTAATGACAAATTTTTTTTAATGTTAGGCAAATAAGTACTTACACGCATTTTTTCATTTTATTTTGTGAGTTTGGCTGCTGTTTGGTGGAAACTGTTGTCGCAAAGGATAACCGCTTCGAAGAAGCTTCTTGTACTAAACGAATTAACAAAATTAGAACAATGTGGCTAACAATAACAAATACAAATAACTGTGGTTTTATGTTTTGATTGTGGAAATCCGATAACGATATTTTATGTTATTTATTTGAAAAATCTGTGGATCCTACAAATTCAGTGTCGATTGTATATATTTAACATATGTAAGTACATAATAATAACTAAATGAAAAATAAAATTTAAAAAACATCAAAATATTATTTAAAGTTTTAGTTTCCTTAAGAGCTTTAGGTTTAAACTTGGAAGTACCACAAATCATTTATATTGGAGCAATATAAAAGTTGAGATTTTAAACGCGAATTGAATATATTCAATTTCGTACGAACAATTTCGTAAGACTTTGTAGGTTACAATTTTTTGTAGGTGAACACGTTGCTTAGTCTTAGTGGAAAAATTTCTAAACACTGAAATAGGGACTCAGTTAATTTTGGCAAAAACCTGTACCATAAAGACAACTTTGAGTTAACAAGTGCAAAATACACGTTTTTTAAAACAGCAATTGGACAAACGAATTTTAAAATATATATTTTGCATATCACCGCTATCAGATAATTAAGAAGATTTTCAGTCTGACACTCCCAGTTTAAAGAGTTATCAATAGTGATCCACAAATCATTTATATTGGAGCAATATAAAAGTTGAGTTAAATTATTGCACCATTAAGACTACAAAACAGATTTGATTTTTGTGCTCAGCAACATGAAATGCGTATCACACCATCTCCTGAGCAGTGCTAAGTCAAAATGAATACGGTTAATAGTATCAATCCTTGTCGGTTCATTGTATACTATATGTATACTAAGTCATCTGCAAAAGCAACCACTACAGAATTAAATTCAATATAAAATAAGTATTTAGTTTAAAAAAAACAAGAACAGCAATAATCCTAATACAGACACTAAACTTTGACTAACACAATCATTTATTTTTACACTCTACCCTATTCGATAAGTAAGAATTAAACCATTGAATACTAGCTCCACGAAATCCAGCGCAAAATAGATTTTTTAACCGAAAACCGAAGCTACAGAATTTCATATATCACCTTTATACACAAAATTAGTAACCTCTAGCAACACATTTTCAGTAATACTTTACGAAAGAATAGAATAACAACACAATTTATCCTCGAGTACTGTTTAGTTAGTTTGATGACTAAATTGCTAACCAATTACTTGTTTTGCCTTTATGTAATTATTCAACATGTCAACAAAAAAATTGATTTTTATATTTACAATAAACCGACTCACTCTAATGTACATTATGTACTAATGAAAAACAATAACATCATCTTATAAATATTTAAGTGAGGAATGTAATTTTGATTCAATAATCCTTAGATTGTTCCAAATAAATCAATGTCAAATGAAATTTTTTCGTTAATTAAAAACATCTGTTATTATACAGTGTCTATTATTATAATATTTAACTTACCTCCCCGATACAACAAAACATAAGTTTACCTCAGTTCAGTTATAATGGTTAATACGAAAATATTGGTTTTAATTTGGTAATGCGTCATTCGTTTCAACTGTATAACTTATTCAGAAGATATAGCTTTACTTAATGACATCTTCGTCGGTTTTATTAAACACTAATGTATAAGCGAAAATAATAACACAAACTGAAACTAATCAACATAACTATCTAAAATCTTTTTTAGTAAAATAATAAAAAATTTGATAAAATACCAATTGATCCGCTGATGCTTCTATTAATTTCGCCTGAAGTAGTTATTGGCCAGTATCGAGGTTTGGTGAGAGAAGTTTTTTTTTTCAGAAAGTAAAGGGGGTATTAGCATTTCTTAAAGTTTTCAAGCAGAGTACTGAAGCTAAGAATTGCGGGTTGCTACCAGTTTCAGTTCCTCTTTAACTAAATTCAAAACCAATGCGCTTTTCAAGTCGTGAAGAGCCAGACGAAATGTTATCCATGAAAAAGAAACTTGCTCCTCGGTTTAGCCGACTGAAAAATCCGGAATCGCAAATAATGTCAAATGAACAAATTAACGTAGTTAGTATACAGATTATTTTAACCTCTTGTTTTAAATTCAGCTGCTCAATAAGAACCAACAGCTTGGTGATTGTATTATGTTTGACTTTTCCTATTCTTTATATTCTACTATTTATTTAATTATACTTTAAAGAAATCTATTTAGTAAACAGATATAAGATTTTAAAGAATAAAATTTAACAATAAAAACAAAACAAAAAACTCTTCAAATTTTATTTGAAGCCGTCACATTTTGAATTAAAAATTTGAAACGCGAATTTTCAAGTTTTTCTTGTAGCTATCTTAATCAAATGGATGTTCCGTATTCTTAAATGCCTTGGACAATCTTTTAATATGATTGTTCTCCCCTTAATTTGTGGAATTTGTGGAATACGAACACTCGTTTGATACAGACTGCTGTCATAAAAATAAAAATAAAAATTTTATTTTATTCTTCGATGTCTATCGTATTTTCGAGTTAATGAATTTCTAATGTTATCAGTGTTAGGTGCACCTAGTGGAACTATTTAATGTTTGTATAGTTTTAATTAATTAACACTAGAAGAACTACCGAATTCAATAAATGTATAATTCGTCATTTTGACGGGTTGGTAGTTCTAGTGTTAAATGTGGAAAGTGCCTGTAATAGATAATTATCTCTGATACCGTGCTTAAAATCTGACTGTTAATAAATAATAATTTGAGGCATTCCGTATTGATGTGATGCTTTGCATGTAGTGCTTTATAATTAAAACTATTGTTAGTGGCAGTATTCAACTTTCAAACTCTAACTAAAACAAAATAACAATATTATTGTTGCTGACCCTGTAATAAATAACATATATTTACATTTTTTTACCGTATTTTTAATGAGTAGGTAATAACATGTCTGATATATTTTGTGGAAACTGTAAGAATGAGTGGAACGGTAGAGAGGAGATGGTGTCGCTTACGTGCCCCAACGTAACTATTACTGTGTGTAATAATTTGTCAAAAACTCCGATACTATTGTATCGCTTGTTCGGAACTCAAATTCGTTGAATCTTTTGCTAACAAAATTACGTTGCAAAAATGTGGAACCTGAAAGGACACCTTATTTTGCAAATGAAGTTATTTTCGGGGGTAAATTTGTAGTTACTATAGCGTAAATGGAGTTGAAACAGTATAATTTACCAATATTGATATTAAAGCAACACTTTCGCTTGAGCTCGCAAACGAAATTGTGATCGTGGATTGTTCGGTGGACTTACATACAGTAATGCAACCAGAGATTGATGCATAAGTGCAGTTTTCTCAGTCATTTGGAACTATTGCAGAGTTTAATTACCGCCTCTCATTTTATAGCTACCATAAACCAATTACATATTTCATTTTTGAATTGCCAGAAAACAAGAAATACATTTTGTATTTAGTTTAAAAGGATGTGTATCATAATCCAAAAAACCAAAATCCAAATGACAAAATCCAAAAACCAAAATCCAAACTACCAAAAACCAAAAGTGACAAAATCCAAATTGACAAAATCCAAAAGTGACAAAATCCAAATGTGACAAAACCCAAAAAAAAATCCAAATTTTTTTTTTGGATTTATTGTTTGGAACCTTTCTTAATGGGGAATAGTTCAAGAAATAAAAATATCAGAATTTTAAATATTTTTAATATAATTTTTATTTTTTTGTTTTGTTTTTATTATGTCTTATGCGCTAGTTTATCTTACTTAATTAATAATAAATTTTAAATTAATGACTAAAGTATAATTAATGGTGAAAAATATAAACTTAATTTATTAACACAGTGAAATGTTATATGAAATTGCTTACAAGTATTCAATGATGTCCATGTTTTGCCTTTTTTGAAGCAATTCTCTAATATGTTCGCTCTGTTGAATTATGTTTTTACGTTTGTTTACAACTTCGCCGGATTTGATTTTTTCAATTTTATTGAAAATTTCCATCATTTCATCTTTAATTCCATTTATAATGGCGTACAACCCACAATTTTTTTTTTTCCAATTATTATTTTTATTCTATTGTGCCACCCTTCAACAGAATTTTGGGTACGCGGAAAATTTTGCGATACTTTGTCTCCAATACTCCAAAATTCTGGTGAGTAGCGCGGTTTCATATTTTTAATTCCATTAACATATGTTTTGTTAAACCAACGCGCTATAGTTTTCCAATCTGGATCTTTCACATAATCGTTTAATAAACTGAAGTAGGTTCCTACTTCGTTTGTGAGTACAAAAGCCAGACTTTTTAGCATTCGTACTTTTAAGTTAAACTCCTCATTATTTCCGCATTTGGTAGCAAGTCCTTGTATTTGTATCTGCCGCCAAATAATTTGCCCAAAATGGAAAATGCAGCCTTTAAAGTTTGCAACATTTTTGCTGCTGATGGAATAGATATTTCGAAATCCGCAATTATTGTTTCCGGATTCAATGAAATTCCTCTTTTACATGCTAACAGGCACAGCTCGTTAAAAAACTCTTCATACGCCAATTTAGATTTTTGGCTCATCAAGCAAAATATTAGAGGGACAATCTGACCATCAATTCTGCCGTGGACACTAAATAGTTGCCGCATTATGGACGGAACAACGTAAAAGGTCCCATCCATGAGCCAACAATTCGACTCACCCAATAAACTAAGAGACCTCTTCGTGCCTAACATAATGTTTCGCTGTCCTTGGAATGGTTTGTCGTTTAGTACAAATAATTCATCTTCCAAATATTTTAAATGATCGGGGATGCATATTTCGTCTAAACTTCGAGGCTCCTTTATAGAATTCATCCTGATACGCTGGATTTTTCTTTTTTGTGCCTGACTGGAAGGCAAGTATCTGCGACAATTTGGTTTAGTCTCGACGATGGAATTGGTAATGATTCTGGCAGGACACAAGGAACTCGTTCTTGCTGTACTTTTTAATTTGTTGTTTGTTTCGTCTATTGTTTTTTTAGATGCCCGGGGATCGTGTTGATGTTGACTTGTTTGCCTTTTTACTGCATGCTCACCATCTATTAAGGTCGTATCTACTCGACATTTGCAATTTTTTTGTTTCCGTTGCGAACAACTCCATCTGTAAATATCTCCCGTTTTGATATCTAGATGGTAATCAAAGCCGTCAACAAACAGTTTCTCTTTCCCTTTATTGGATTTCACTATCGAAACATTCATTTTTATAAAGCTTAAAAATTATAAATAAAACGACTTAGCACACGAGATAAATTGTTCACTTTTTTTTAAACTGAATAATAGAAGGACATGTTTCACGTTTTATACCATAATTTTTCACAAAATTTCAATCAGGAACAGAAGGTAAAATTGGGGTAAACTAGCTTATTTTTGACCCTTTGTTTATGAAAAGATTTAAGGTTTATCAAAGGGTAATGATATATTGTTCTTGGAAAATCCCAGATTGAATTGGATTTTGTCACATTTGGATTTTTTTTGTTTGGATTTTGTCTTATTTGGATTTTCGTTTTTGGATTCTTAAAAAAATTTGGATTTTGTACCTTTTGGATTTTTTTTTTGGTTTTAGTCGGTATACCAGTTTAAAATTATTTATTAAATTTAATCTTAACACTTTGACGGCCGGATCTTTGACAAAAAGCTTTGCACTTGTCGCCGACATATACCATATTAATGAAAACTACTGATTGCCGCCGTCACTTTTAACAAACTTTATTTAAATTGTATAATGAGGCAGACATAATTCTTATTTAAAAAGTTCAAATCCGTACTTATTTCAATTAAAAAATAACGTTTTTATTATTCAAGAAGATTTTATTAAAATTAATATCAAGAATTGAAGTCCGTCAGCAAATTGAATAATAAATGTATAAAAACCTTAAATTTGAGATATTTCTCTACTTATATTATGCAAGACAGAACTAGAAAGATATAGGGCAAGCAAATTATTTAGAAACATACTTTTTTGAATGCATTGATTCGACTGTTCGTAGATCTACAGTTTGTTGTATTGATTGCTATATAAAATGTGTGCTGATTTGTTTTCGTTACACGATTTGTTTTCCGAATATAAAAATTTATGTTCTACAAGCACGACCGTCACAGAATTTCGTTTCAATTTTCTTTTGTTTTTTCGAATCATACCCTGCCTAAAAACTTTCACTTCAAAAAAGTTTGTATAGGATTCATCCAAATACCACTCAGGATGAAACTATGTCTCATGTAGTATTGAAAACAGGCATCGTGGTTCCTTCAAGCTGCGTACATGGTACAATTCTGGTGAAAAAATGTAGACCACGACGTTTGCTACATGAGATGAATACGTAACCAAACAGTTGCTAGATATGTAACCCTGCGGGTTAAATTTGTGCCCTGTGAACAAAAATTGTTGCCCTGTGAACCATTTTGATTACGTTATGTTGCTAACCCTGGTCAATTTTTTTGTTCTAGTTGGAAATAATTTAACCTTTACAGCTGACTTCGTGGTGTAAATTTGTTCACCAGAATTGTACAATGTACGCATTATACGGATGAAAAGTTTGTCCTAAACTGTCCTAAACCAAAAACAACAAATGCGAATGTGAGAATGTACGTGTTTAGGTAAAAAAACAATGTCATTTAGGCGAAAATTATATATTTTAACACAAATATTTTATATATTTGAAAAATTTTACCTTAATATATATTTTCTAACTGAACTAGATCCATTCTATCTAAAACATATCACATTTACGGGAAATTTGGGAAAAACTGGATTAGAAACCCATTTTTACTTCCTTAGTATGTTTAAATCAAAAATCAAAATTTTCATGAATTTTCTTTAGATATTTCTAAGAGGTTACTACGGCTGAAATTAACATTTTCAAATTGAACTAGAACCACTCTATCCAAATCATATCACATTTCCGGAAAATGTTGGGGAAAAGAACATTAGGATTCCACTTTTACTTGCTTAGTATGTTAAAATCAAAAATCAAAATTTTCATGAATTTTCTTTAGATATTTCTATGAGGTTCTCTAAGTGGATTTCTATATTTTGGATAGAGTGGTTCTAGTTCAATGTGCAAATGTCCATTTTAGCCGTAGTAACTTCTTAGAAATATCGAAATAAAATTCATGAAAATTTTGATTTTTGACTTTACATTTATTTATAATTATTATTAAGCTTAATAATTACATCAATCTCAAAAAACAAATCCGCCGAAATGTTTTCTTGTTTTTTCTTACTAAACTTCATTATGTTCACTCATACTAATAAATAGTTTTGGGATCTACGACAAACTTCTTAGTATTATATAGTCGTATGAAGTTTTCCTTAAACTTGTCCTAAAATGTTGTTGTTGTTTTTAGGACAAACTCCTCGCGAATACGCATTATTTCCTTAAAAATTGGTGTTAATGCGGATGTATTTCATAAAGTTGCTGATCCCTCTATCTGGTCGGCAGGAATCCTAATACGTAAATTTTAATTTTGTAACAAGTGTGATCATGTCGCAACCAAAAACTGACTAGAAACGTCAACCGTAAATCAAAACTCCAAAATCGCTGAAACCAGTTATTGATCTGTATTACCTTCATTAGTTGACACATATACATCAACAAAAATTAAGTCTAAATTATTTACTGTTCACCAAAATATTCGAAGTATGCGTAAAAATTTTAATTTATTTTTGGCGAATGTAGCTGTGCTGCCGCAATCATTTTGAATTAATCAAGATAAGATCGTTTTAATAAATGTCTTAATATGATCGCATAGTTTTTATTAAATATTTATTTGTTTTTCCAACAGCTTTATAGAATTTGGCCCTTTATCCTGTGGAACTTCTGCTTGATTTGGAGTTTCATTTGGGAGAGGCCATTTGGGATTGTCTTAGGATAATTCAGACAACGATACTTCTAAAGAATCACTCCAAAGTTCCAAATTCGTTATCGACGTGTCCGAGTTTCTACTGCTGGCGGCGAACTCTAAACTTCTGCGTATTAGGCACTCTATCGATACTATTCCTTAAACAAATTAGCTGGATAACCTACTCCGTCGTATCCGCAACTCTGTATGGGTACAAACATGTCTATTATTTTCATCTGGAATATGGCCAATTAGGATTGAACTTCAGTATTCTTAACCGGTTATGAAGAAATTCGACACATGCGATGGAATCGGGGCTCTAATATGATGTTTCTAATTCCGGGAGCCTGTACTACTATTAGAAGCTTTGCTTCAGCTGCGCACACTTCGTTTTAACTTCAATCCGCAAGGAATTGGTCCTTAAGTAAGTGTGACGAGACAAGACTGTCAATTATTCTGATCCCAAAGTCCGTAAATTCAATCGCCAAATATAATTGACTAACTAACTTTATTTAATTATTGCTAGATATTTTATAATGGTCAACATTGAGCACTAGAAAAAAGCAAAAAAATAAAACACAACTATTTAAACCTTAGGCAGCCTTGGTATAGTCGAACGAAGAAGGTTTAGGATTTTTAAAAGAATTTTTTTGAGGGAGGTTCGAAGTCAAACCATTTAAATAAAAAAAAATAAAGATTTTTTATTAAAGATGCCGACAATTTTAAAGTTGAAAGTGAAATACGCAAGGAATGACATGTTAGCGGTAAATTAGGTTACGTTAATTTGCTTATATATTAACAGAAAATCGTATTTTGAGCAACAAAATTCAAGAATTTTTTATAAAAATATTTAAGTATTTCTTCTATCTAAAGTCCGATTTAGATGAAAAAAATGTTTGCCCGACAAAATTTTTGCGTGTCGATTAGAGCTGCATGAAATAGTAAAAAAACACACTGGTTAAAAAGGGGAAAAATATGTAAACAAAAGTGGCGATGCTTTAATTTTTTTGCTGCTTATAATTGGATGATATATTTTTGACGTTTATCAGTTGCGACAAAAATTAAATTGAAATTGCTAAAATAGTAAAATTTGCGGCATATTTTAATTCTGATGAGGGAGCTGTTGCTTGGCAAATGGACAGAATTTAGTAAGTAATACTAAGCAGTTGCAAAAAACTTAATTTTAATTTAATATTTTTATTTCAAAACAGAATAAATGCACGTCATATAAATGCTGCTTTGGCGGATCAATTTGTTCTTTCTTTTTAATTTTTGTTTGGTGTAAAATTCTTACAGTTTAACAAAATTAAATGAATTGAAATGAATATAAAAAATGAATTTGTTTTTGAAAAAATTAATGAGATTTTTATGCCAAATGGAAGCAATTAATGTATACGGGTTTTATTATTAGTTGATTGTCGTTTTCGATGCTTCCATATGTGCTTTTTTCCTCGATCAAATATTTTTATTTTAACAAATTTCTATTTAATTGTTTCTGTTTTAAACCTTGTAATGTTTTAAATATTTCGGATTCCCCCTGACTTGCCAAATCAGCGTCAAGAGCTTTTAGTTTCAAAACTATCAACTCCCCAAAAGCGTCCAGTTCATCTTTTGGTAGTGGAGCTGGCGGTGGGACTAGGGTTGACTGTGGGGCGTTTCTTTTCGCGAAAATTTCTAATGCCTGCCTCTTTATTTTTATGCGCTCCAATTCATTCGATGCGTCTTTTCCTAAAAATATATGGAATTTGGTTCAACTACTGGTTCAACGACTACGGAAATTGGGATGTTATCACAGTACTTACTTTTTCGGGGTGGTACGGGACTGGATCCAAAAATCTCGTCATTAGAATCGGTATTAAGTAAAGAAGATGTTCTGAAATAAACGCAAAATTAATTAACAATATTTTCCGATTTAAATTTTTTTACGAATATTTTGCTTACGGTCTAGGCTCAAACGTATCATCTAAAAAATATAAAATTTTAGCATGTTTGTACTCCTTTGTTGGGTTGCTTTGGCCGCTGGTTGTCTTTTTGGACCTACTGTAGCACCCTCTCACTGATTCCCATTTTTTTTTAATATCCGCTACATTGTTAAGTGTTCGCGATTCAACAGCTTTTAAAATATAAAGAGAAACATAATACTTTGCTCAGCAACATTGGAATACAGTGTTCATTCAAGCCGGTCAAACTGGAATATTTGGAGGAATATTGCGGGTATTAAATAAAATAAAAAAATCTTTATACTGTAAATAATAAACGTACAATGTACATAAGTACACATTTATTGAATTAAATTGTTTTACTTCATTGTTATTTATAAAGTGGAGTGGCAATCTTTCTGCGGTGTTCTGGCCAATATTCCTCTTCGTACAGATATTCTTCGTTATATGTATTACCTGGAAATAAAATTTACTATAATAAACTATGTACACAACCTAAAATCTATTTCATTTTATTACCATTTTCTTTTCCGTTATTGGAGGTGGTTAAATCCGGCGCAGGTAAAACCAGGTTGCGTAATATAACAATTTTCTTTGCTACAAGAATTGAAAATTTTATATTTATAAATTTTAAATTAAAAATTATAGACACTTACCATTCCACATGTTTATATTTCTACTATAATCATTTGACGACTAGCTGTTGTATTGGTTTCCATAGCATACTTTTCTTGTGTTTGGGTTAGTTTGTTACTATAAAAATATCAAAAAATATTGTCGGGTCGAGTATATTTTATAGTTAAATTTTCATTTCTATAGTAACAATTGCTCAAAATCACGACAAAAAACACTTGCAAAATTTTGCATGTTTATATTGCCGTTCTTGTCATCCAAACGAGCTTGTGCTCAAAATAGTATGTGCCGGAAGTTTAAAATTAACAAACAAATAAATAATTATTTGTTATTGTTATATTTTTTGACATTTATCAGTAGTGTGACAAAAATAAAATTTATTACAATAAATAAAATTGTTAGTGACATAAATAAAATTTAATAAATAAAATTGGGAAAACTGCTTTTGATTTGATTTTTCTGCTATAACATTTGACTTCTGGTCATCGTATAGGTTTTCATAATATACTTTTATTTTGTTTGTGTTTGTTTGTTACTATAAAATATCAAAAAATACAGTCGGGTCGAGTATATTTCATAGTATCATATGTTTTTATAGTAACAATTGGTAAAAAAAACAAAAAAAAAATCGCTAACATAATTTTGCATGTTTATGTTTTGTTCTTGTCATTCAAACGAAAATTGTAATGTACTAATATCTTCTTTTTTTGCAAGGCAAACATTTTTCTTCATCTAAATCGGGCATAATGGAGCTTTCTTATAGCCGATTTAGACGTACCAACATTTTTTTCCAACATTTTTTTTGTTGACACTTGAGCTACACACAATACAAAAAAATGTACAAGCGATAAAAAGAGAAAAGTATACAACAAAACTCTCGTCATACCATAATTTTTTGGCGGTATAAAATCGACGATATAATTTTTGATAAATACGGCGGTGATACTAGTTTATTTGGCAAAATTATGGGTTTTCCGCGTGAAATGGAAATTTTTCGAACGTAAATTTTATTTTATTACTAAAATTTTTAAAAAATAAAATAAAGCGCTATAAAAATTTCTCAAATTGCCATTTTTATTGTGTTTGTTGTTGTTTGTTACTATAAAATATACTCGGGTCGAGTATATTTTATAGTCAAATTTGGTTTTATAGTAACATTGTTGGAAAAAAAAGAAAACAAAAAATCCAACAAAATTTTGTTTGATTATATTTTTGTTCTTGTCTTACAAACGAAAATCGTAATATACTAATATCTTCATTTTTTGTTGGGAAAAAAATGTTGGTACGTCTAAATCGGCTATTAATCGGTCTATATTCACAAGTGAATGAATTTTCAGCCTGCTTATGTTGCCAATTTGCCGTCTTATTTTAAAAAAAGAAGAAATTGACACGGGCAATATTTTAAGAAAATAGTTTATAATTCATTAAGTCAGTGTGTCTGTGTGATGGTTTTGTATGAACTAAAACGTTGTGTAAGTAATAATCGGTAATTGCTTAGAATCATATTATAAGTGTAATGAGTAATAAACCAAAGTTTGCTGACTCAAGCAGCTCACTCTCACCTCTATTAAAATATATGAGTGTTTTACAGGTAAGACATTTATTAGTGTTGAAAGTTTTGAGGATTGGCTATATAACTAATGTAGACAGGACGAAATACAGTCTTAGAAACAAACTTCATATTCATAATACATGTCACGTTACATAATATATTTATTAATATAAATCGCATACGAATGTAAGTGTTATTATTTCTTTGTTTTATTATTTGTAAATTTCCTTTTTTACATTTAAGAAAACTCAGTATCCGTCTAATCTCAAACACGGATAATCCAAAAACCATATTTACCTCAGATATGAAAAAAATTATTTTTTAAAAGCTTTTATTTCTGGAAGCCATGTTCTAAGTATTAAAATGTAAAACAATATTTTAGGTATATTGTTTCGCAAGCAAATTTTTTGGTATTCCTCGCGGTGGATAAACCGACGGAAATCTTGGCGCATTTTTTATTGTTGTATCTGTAGTTTTGTTAGAAATTGTTCTTGAATTAGTATTGCGATAAAACATAAAAATAGCTAAGAGCATTTAAATATTATCTTTAAAATGAAGGTTTTTAAGTTAAATGTTGTTTGTTATTTACAAAACCATATAAGTATGTTTGAAGGGTTCAAGTACGAATATTTATTAACACAAAATAATTTCATCCTGATCTAAATCTATTTCGATTCCAACAGTTTCGCTAAATATTAGTGTATTGAAATGAAATCGTTTGACATTAATTTAGCACCTTTCGACAAATACATAGTTTTATGAAGTTATTCAGCATTTTAGATATTGAAAAGTTACAAAAGCTTTGTTTGAATATATTTTAGTTTGTTACCTTGATACCCTACCTACAAAATAGTAACAAGGATAGAGCATAATATATTATATTTATAAATAAATAACGAATCTTTATTATATACGAGAACATACATGTACATACATATAAACAAATCTAAGATAAAAATATAAATTTTGTAATACTTGCACGAAGTAGTTTTATATACATGTGTATTATAGTTTGTACGGATATATGTTTTCTTATTTTCCAATTTTTTTCCTAAATGTGTTATATAGATTTGTAACATGTTCTGACTTAAGAAATAAACACAAGAAATAATAACCATATACATACTACAGCTACAGTATGAGAAATAGGAAAAGTTTTGAAATTCTGTGAAATGATACGTTAAGATATGTTAATGCTTATAGTGGTGGGGTACTCGAATCCGTAATTTTATATCTACTCTATACATTTACTAAAATATGGTATGCCGGTTAGGTAGATGGGATTGTTGTTTTAGACGTACAAACATGGTTATAATATTTCATGTAACATAATTTACTAAAACCGAATGAATTGAAGTGACACACGAGATTTTAAAAACAAACTTTGTTTTGAATATAATACGTGAATGTATATGCAACAATTTGGATAATGGATAAATTTATGGTATAAGCAAATTGGATATATTTATACGTAAAACATTACATACGTTTATCTGTTTTTGCTTTGTTTAGATCTTTTGCTCTCCATAAATTTTTTTTTTAAATTTCACAACATTTGACTACTAAAATTACAGCATCCAACAAGCTTAAGCTTTTTTTAATATCCTCTAAATTAAATCCAAAGACGATTACTGAAATAAAACTAAAACTTTATGGGCATTAATGAATGCCCAGTTACCAAAACCACTTTGGGGCCAATCTCACTATTTAATTAAAACACCTATTAATAATAATTTTAAGATTAAACAATATTTTTATTTACAATTACAATATAGTTCGAGCTTCCAATTCATACTAAACAATATTTATTTATTTGTTTATTCTTACATTGCTCCCCTAACCAATATTACACGGGTGTGAAGTTTCTCCTAAAAATTGATTTTCCTGTGAATGTATTAGTAAGAATAATAAATCACTCGTTATTATGAATTTTTACGTAAACAGTTATTTTACTTATCTAATTTAGAATAAAAAAACACTTTTAAATACAATAAACTTAAGTCTTAATTTAAATTGTCCAAAAAAAACTAATTTAAAAAATCAAAGTTCAGTAGAAAAGTGATATATAAAAATGATTCAATCTGGTCCAAAAGATCGTAACTTAGTGGACACAACATTTAAAAACAATCGGAGAACCCCTCTATCCTAAAACAATAATAAAGACGTCATTCAGGATAGTGAACGATGTCCCTACCTAAAAAACAAAAAAAAAACATTCAAAAATCTAGAAGATAAATGTCTTAGGCAGACGTTTTGCTTCCCTATATGTAAATTCATATAAAGAAATTAAGTAGTATGTATATTAGCACAAAGTTGGACATTAAAAAATGCCTCCGTCTGGCCCAAATATCGTTCCCAAATGGATATATTAGTTTAAGTTTAAGCGGCAGTCTCCTCAATAAGATAAGTGACTTAGGACGGACGTGTTGCGTTCCTTTCTGTAAGTTTGTATGAAGTTGGATATTAAAAAATTTCTCAATCTGGCTCCAAGATCGTACCCAAGTGGACATATATCAATAAGGGTAAAGGGCATTCCCCTCTATCTTATAAATGTTACAACTTTCAAAAATCTAGAAGATAAGTCACTTAGGACAGACGTGTTGCGTTCCTATATGTAAGTTTGTATAAAGTTGGATATTAAAAAAATTCTCAATCTGGCCCCAAGATCATACCCAAGTGGACATATATCAATAAGGGTAAAGGGCAATCCCCTCTATCTTAAAAATGTTACAACTTTCAAAAATCTAGAAGATAAGTCACTTAGGACAGACGTGATGCGTTCCTATATGTAAGTTTGTATAAAGTTGGATATTAAAAAAATTCTTAATCTGGCCCCAAGATCGTACCCAAGTGGACATATATCAATAAGGGTAAAGGGCAATCCCCTCTATCTTAGAAATGTTACAACTTTCAAAAATCTAGAAGATAAGTCACTTAGGACAGATGTGTTGCGTTCCTTTATGTAAGTTGGTATAAAGTTGGATATTAAAAAAATTCTCAATCTGGCCCCAAGATCGTACCCAAGTGGACATATATCAATAAGGGTAGAGGGCAATCCCCTCTATCTTAGAAATGTTACAACTTTCAAAAATCTAGAAGATAAGTCACTTAGGACAGACGTATTGCGTTCCTATATGTCAGTTTGTATTAAGTTTTATATTAAAAAAATTCTCAATCTGGCCCCAAGATCGTACCCAAGTGGACATATATCAATAAGGGTAAAGGGCAATCCCCTCTATCTTAGAAATGTTACAACTTTCAAAAATCTAGAAGATAAGTCACTTAGGACAGACGTGTTGCGTTCCTATATGTAAGTTTGTATAAAGTTGGATATTAAAAAAATTCTCAATCTGGCCCCAAGATCGTACCCAAGTGGACATATAAGGATAAAGGGCAATTCCCTCTATCTTATAAATGTTACAATTTTCAAAAATCTAGAAGATAAGTGACTTAGGACAGACGTGTTGCGTTCCTATATGTAAGTTTGTATAAAGTTGGATATTAAAAAAATTCTCAATCTGGCCCCAAGATCGTACCCAAGTGGACATATATCAATAAGAGTAAAGAATAATATCCTCTACCTTAGAAATGTTACAACTTTCAAAAATCTAGAAGATAAGTCACTTAGGACGGACGTGTTGCGTTCCTATATGTAAGTTTGTATAAAGTTGGATATTAAAAAAATTCTCAATCTGGCCCCAAGATCGTACCCAAGTGGACACATATCAATAAGGGTAAAGGGCAATCCCCTCTATCTTAGAAATGTTACAACTTTCAAAAATCTAGAAGATAAGTCACTTAGGACAGACGTGTTGCGTTCCGATATGTAAGTTTGTATAAAGTTGGATATTAAAAAAATTCTCAATCTGGCCCCAATATCGTACCCAAGTGGACATATATTAATAAGGGTAGAGGGCAATCCCCTCCATCTTAAACATGTTACAACTTTCAAAAATCTAGAAATTAAGTCACTTAGGACAGACGTATGGCGTTCCTATATGTAAGTTTGTATAAAGTTGGATATTAAAAAAATTCTCAATCTGGCCCCAAGATCGTACCCAAGTGGACATATATCAATAAGGGTAAAGGGTAATCCCCTCTATCTTAGAAATGTTACAACTTTCAAAAATCTAGAAGATAAGTCACTTATGACAGACGTATTGCGTTCCTATATGTAAGTTTGTATAAAGTTGGATATTAAAAAAATTCTCAATCTGGCCCCAAGATCGTACCCAAGTGGACATATATCAATAAGGGTAAAGGGCAATCCCCTCTATCTAACAAATATTACAACTTTCAAAAATCTAGAAGATAAGTCACTTAGGACAGACGTTTTGCGTTCCTATATGTAAGTTCGTATAAAGTTGGATATTAAAAAAATTTTCAATCTGGCCCCAAGATCGTACTAAAGTGGACATATATCAATAAGGGTAAAGGGCAATCCCCTCTATCTTAAAAATGTTACAACTTTCAAAAATCTAGAAGATAAGTCACTTAGGACAGACGTGTTGCGTTCCTATATGTAAGTTTGTATAAGGTTGGATATTAAAAAAATTCTCAATCTGGCCCCAAGATCGTACCCAAGTGGCATATATTAATAAGGGTAGAGGGCAATCCCCTCTATCTTAGAAATGTTACAACTTTCAAAAATCTAGAAAATAAGTCACTTAGGACCGACGTATTGCATTCCTATAGATTTTTGAAACTTGTAACATTTCTAAGATAGAGGGGATTGCCCTTTATCCTTATTGATATATGTCCACCTGGGTACGATCTTGGGGCCAGATTAAGAATTTTTTTAATATCCAACTTTATACAAACTTACATATAGGAACGCAACACGTCTGTCCTAAGTGACTTATCTTCTAGATTTTTGAAAGTTGTAACATTTCTAAGATAGAGGGGATTGCCCTTTACCCTTAATAATATATGTCCACTTGGGTACGATCTTGGAGCCAGATTGAGAATTTTTTAATATCCAACTTTATACAAACTTACATATAGGAACGCAACACGTCTGTCCTAAGTGACTAATCTTCTAAATTTTTGAAAGTTGTAACATTTCTAAGATAGAGGGGATTGCCCTTTACCCTTATTGATATATTTCCACTTGGGTACGATCTTGGGGCCAGATTGAGAATTTTTTTAATATCCAACTTTATACAAACTTACATAAAGGAACGCAACACGTCTGTCCTAAGTGACTTATCTTCTAGATTTTTGAAAGTTGTAACATTTCTAAGATAGAGGGGATTGCCCTCTACCCTTATTGATATATGTCCACTTGGGTACGATCTTGGGGCCAGATTGATAATTTTTTGAATATCCAACTTTATGCTAATATACATACTACTTAATTTCTTTATACGAATTTACATATTGGGAAGCAAAACGTCTGCCTAAGTCATTTGTCTTCTAGATTTTTGAATATGTTGTTTTAGGTAGGGGCATCGCCCAATATCCTTAATGACGAAGATAGAGCGGTTTACCGACTGTCTCTAAAACTTGTGTCCACTATTAATTACGATCTTTTGAACCAGATTGAGTAATTTTTATATATCACTTTTCTAATGATCTTTGATTTTTTAAATTGTTTCTTGTTGATAATTTAAATTAAGACTGAAGTTTATTTAGAAGTTTTTTTGTAAATTTAAATTACATAGGTAAAATAATTTTTTAACATAAAAATTCATAATAACGAGAGATTTATTTTTCTTACTAATACATTCACAGAAAAATCAATTTTTAGGACAAATGTTTAATTTTAGGACAAACTTCACACATTTGTGCAGTCGCGTGAAGTTTGTCCTAAATTTTGTTTTTGTAATTTTAGGACAAATTTAGGACAAACTTCACGCGAATAATATTACAATTACAGAAAAAGATAAATGATTTGAGAGGAATCAATTACTATATACATAATACTAATTTTGTTATAATAAAACAAATTATACAATAATAATTTAATTTAATGAGAGAAGTGATTTCATAATATATGGCACCATTACAACATCATCATCTCAGCTAACTGGAGAAATCATGGCACAATGGATACTTAACACTGTATATGTATTTGGGTAATTATTGTTACTATGTGTAAGATACAAATTGCGGTTGGCAATACATTTTACTTCATTTCTACACACCATCAATTCGTACACCGGATGCGATAGCGTCAATACACCGATGAATATTAACAAAAATGTGTGGCTAAAAATTACTTTAAAAAACTTACAAGGTTATGGTTTCTCTTTGGCGGCTCTTTTTGGAGAGATTCTGTTACGTAGGCTGGTTTAAATCGGTCGATTGAGATAGAAGCATTTTTACCTTTTATTTCTACAATACAATAAAATTTTTACGGAGCTTTTTTTACACCTTATATGGACCTTCATATGGAGCAGTTAAACTAATCTTAACTTTATCCACGCGGTCTAATACATAGTCGCAGTCCGTCAAATCTTTATGAATAAAGATGTTGTCCTGTGAAGGGCTTCGTGAATTATTGGGAACGGCGTTGCGCTCTGTCCATAGACAAGGTTCGCTGGAGTACATCCCAGGTCATCCTTGACCGAAGTTCTAATACCAAGGAGGATAAAGGGTAGTTCAGAACTCCAATTCATGGTATTTTCTCGAGCATACAGAGAGGCTTTCAACCATGCCATTGGCCTTTGGATTGTAACTTGACGTACGTATTCAGTATGAACCTACGAGTTTCCTAAATTCCTGAAAAAGATTACTTTAGAATTGACTGCCTTGGTCAGCCGTTATCTCTAATGGTACTCCAAAACGCGAGATGTACTGGTCTACGAAAGCGTGTATTACTGAAGATGTCTTCATATCGACAAGAGGTATTGCTTCCGACCAGCCAGTAAAACGGTCAAAAATTGTAAGAATGAAAGCATAACCATTTGATGGAGGTAGTGGACCAACTAAATCTACATGAATATTCTCGAACCTGGCGGAGGGTAATTCAAATCTACCAATTTCGGAACGTGTATGTCGATATATTTTGGCTTTCTGGCAGGAAATGCATGTTTTTTGGTTTGTTCATTATCAGTTTCTTGCAAGGCGATTAATTTCGTGACATTTAGGTTAGCGAGCCAAATTGTAAAAATATTGTCTACATCAGGTCTACTAAGTGTGTCGGCCACAATATTACTTTCACCCTTAATATATCGAATATCTGTGGTGAACTGTGATATATACTCTAAGTGACGAGCCTGACGTGGACTACGTTCTGTCTTAGATGAAATCACTGTACACAGAGGTTTGTGAATAGCCTTCCTTTCACAAAGAATCGAAAGTGTTTAATAGCGCAGTAAATGGCTACTTCCTCTCAGCGGGAGAGAACTTCTTGGAAAGAAATCCTATTAGTTCACGAGTACCGTTTCTGTGTTGCTCCAATACACCGCCTAGAGCCACGCTAGCAGCATCTGTAGTGATGCTTATTCAACAATTCTCCATTGGATCTGCCAAAAGTGTACACTGGGCGAGGGCTGACTTAATTTTATTGAAAGTTACCTCACACTCAGGATTCCATGAGAAAATAATCTTTTTCTTCACTTGTTTTAAATTTTTCATGTGCTCATAAATAGGAGCAAGTAACTCTGCTAAGTGTAGGATAAACCTGTGGTAAAAATTTACCATACCAACGAATTTTTATACCTGTCGTACAGAACTAGGTTGAGGAAAATCCTTAATTGCCGTTATTCTTTTAGATGATGGTGGAATTCCGTCTTTCGTTACTTCGTGACTGAGAAATTCGATCTGATTTGCTCCATATTCAAATAATTTTTCTAGGTGTTATTTATGTTCTTCATGCGAGTGACTAGCCACCAAAATATCGTCGATGCATCCAAACACAAAATCGAGTCCATTGGCCACTTCATTTAAAAAACATTGGAATGTTTGGGCTGCATTTCGCAATCCACAGAGCATTCTAACAAACTCGAAGAGACCAAATGGAACTGTAATTGCCGTTTTGTAGATATCTTCTTTTGCTACTGGTATTTGGTTATAGGCTCACACTAAGTCTATTTTAGAAAATATGGTACAACCACGGAGATTTAGTGAAAAATTATGTATATGGGGCAATGGGTAACGGTCAGGCACCGTCACCGCATTAAGTCGCCTATAATCTCCGCAGGGTCGCCAATCGTTACTATCCCTTTTCGGCACCAAGTGCAATAGTGAGGAGACCGAAGAATCAGACGGTCTACTTAAACCTAACATGCATATATGCTCAAATTCCGAACGTGCTATTTTATGGCGCTCAGAGTCCAGCCTTCTAGGAGTAGCTTATGGAAGGTGGCCGTGAGTAACGATTTTATGAACGACTTTGTCTTTAACCGGTACATCATATCTCGGTTCCTGAGTCAAAGTAGGAAACTGGCGAAGAAGTTTACCATATCCATCGTTAATAACGTGTAACCGCTGTGAAAATGAATCATCGCATTTAACAATTGTATTAATTGAGAGATTTGTTTTAGTATCTTTCAAAATTTGGTTTTTTAAATCAATAGTTATTCCGAATTTAATTAAAAAATCAACACCTAATATGGGTTTCGTTACATTTCCTATTTCAAAAGGGTGCTTAAATTCTCGACGTAGACCTAAATCGACAACAGTTAGTCGCATACCAAAAGTTTTTATTGGGGTGCCGTTCGCTGCGAAAGTAATGGTTCTCTATCAGGAAGCAAATTGTTAAAAGGTTTTGGAGGTATGACTGATGCATCAGCTCCGGTATCTACTAAACATATTAACTTAGTTTTTAGACATTTAACAAATAATCGACAATATGATAAAATCCCATCATTCGTCGAATTTACGACGGGACTATTTATTTTTCTGAACTTCCTGATGAGTTGGAATTTGCTTTCCAAGTACAACTACGTTGGCATTTGGCTGCCTTATTCCTAAATTTATGGTGGTACCAACAAAGATATTTATCAGAAACTCGACTTTTTGAACGACTACTTCTATGGTTTCGGTCTCTTGAATTATCATTACGGACATTTTTATTAATAGAACAAAAACCGGAATTATTTTTCTCCCACCGATCAAATCTTGAACGCAATTCGTTAATTGTTTTTACTAAACTTTGCTCTGTTAAATTGTCTTTTTCTGTAACACTTATATTCGACATGGACGTAGCACTAATGATAGAAGACGATGGTAAAGTTATTTGCCATATTTTATCCACTAATTCTCATAATTCGGTAATCGAGTCCAACAGCTTTGATAGAATCTGGCAATCTTTTTAACCACAAAGTCTTTAATAATTGTGCGTTTACGGCACCGAATGAACCAGCAATTTGTTCTAAACTGCGGTAAAAATTCAGATGAGATTTGTCTCCTATTAGTGTTGACTCAATTAATTTTTTCTACACGTTGCGCTTCGGATAAGGTTTTATAATTATTTTTTGTAATTATGTCGGAAATGGAAGAAATAAGATCCAACGGTAAACACGCAATCTTGTTTAAGTACTTTTTAGTGTCGTTTGTAATGTTCTTTACTTCAAAAACAGCCTCCATTTGAGTAAAACATAAATCAGGCATGTGTGCCCTATAAGGCGGATAAGCCACATGTACCTGAGATCCCTCAATTTCTGATTTATCATCTGTATCACTCGTTTTATTTTCGTATATAATGTTTCCAATTAGATATACAAACAAAATTTTTTTTTTAAAATCCCGTTATAGTGACGCTATCACCACACCCCATCAAAAAAAATATATCGAACGATTTCGAAATTTGACCGACAAAGTGTGTATACAAAAGCATACAAACATTTGTAAGCAAAATGTCTCACCAATTTATTGTTGTTAAAATTCCGTTTGTGTGGGACAATGTAATCTGAAGTTCTCCAGCTGCTTCGACTTCGACAGTATGATTCGTCCTTACAATAATTATAGCTAAAATAGAATGAATTGAAAAGTATATGATTAATTAAAGAATAATAATTCAAGAAGCAAAAATAATTATAATATGATAAAACAAAATCACGACCTTGAAAAATGTTGATATACGAATTTCCAAATCCAATATTGCGCCTATTGATTTTTCAGTCGTATTTTCTGGAATTTTCTGCACGGTAATATTTCTGCTGAATAACACCACCGGTCCGCCAATTTGTAAAAACCGAATGTATAACTCGAAATTAGCGAAGAATTTTTCCCGGCAGCATTGATATTTGTAGCTCTTGTGTTACCTACCTCTTAATTAGGTTTTTTTATGAGAATTTGGCTTAACTTGCTTCACATCACAGAACTATCAGCTACAACTTTGCATCATTTTTTTGTTTCACGATTGGCCATCTAATTAAGAAACATCGACTGAACCAACAGAAAAGTCAATAAAATCGGGAGTCAGTAATACATATTTATGAACTTCAATTTATTAAAAGATGTATTAGAAATATTTTTTTTGAACGGTGATTTATACTTTCCACAGGAAAATGGTGCACTAACGGATTTGAGTTAAGAAATTTTCTTGCAAAAGTCAAAAGTTGAACTAATCGTTTATTTGATTTTAACCGTGGTGAATTTGTTAGAGCAACTAAATTTTGTTTTTCAGAATTTATGAGTAACCCGTGCTAAAATATTAATGAATCATACTCATCGCCTTGAAATGGTTTGAATGGCTTATTAAGTCACTTCCAAAGTCTCAGCGAGCTCCTCTTGAGTTTGGCATGAATCTTGGTTCAATTACGCCTCCAATTCAGCGTCTTCAAACTTTACTGGCCACATTTCGCGTTCTTTGTCACTGGTGTCAAAATCGCCACTTTAAAACATCGGAACTAGTACTCACATATTTTTATTGATGGAGCATATTCCCCATATGCTTCACACAGCAATCAATTTCTATCATCTGCACTTTTCTTCAAATCATAATAAAAAAGCAGCGCTTCCCGCAAATTGTGTTTTGTTGGCGCTAAGGTTGACATGGTTAGATCACAAAAAAATATGTTGTTTACACATCAGCGAAATGACACATACTGATTTTAAGAGGGAAATGTTGATGCTTTAACATGAATATAGTTACAAGATGGTTGTAAATATGCTCTTAAATTAAATCGAATAAAGTCTGTCGCTAAGTAAATTTCGGCTGATTTTCTAAATAAAATTTTTATTCTGGATTACTTGTCACAAAACTGTCCCAAACTTTGGGCTGGATGTATAGTTCGATATATTGAGTTGAACCAGTCGCTTCTCAGTTAAAATAATGGCACATAAAGCAATAAATCACATTACGTACAACGTGAGTGTTTATTTGGTGCTAAAACGAAATTTTTGGAATGAAAACTTTTCAATACTACAAAAAGGTTTTTTGTTAGAAACAGAATTTCCTAAAAAAATCTATCGCGGTTTGGGAATTTTTTTTTAGAAAATAACTTTCGGAAAATCGTTTAAGCAAGTTAAATTCTGGAAATATCATTTCAGACTTTTCACAAATATTTTACCTTTATTCTAAATTCCTGGAAAATAACATTATTTCCACAAGTCGAAAAGTTTGTTATGTATTATGTACTATATTTAAATATTATTTCCTTCCTAATAATTCCAGATAATTTGGTCCTTCAACAAAGATTTCACCATCAATTTTCATTTTAAATTTTAACATTCAAACAAATAATTTTTATTTTAGGTACGAATGAAAATGTATATTCGACTAGAAATATGACTATATAATTCCCCTTTTCGTTTTGAGATATCACGTGGAAAATAGGTTTAAAACAAGTCGTACGAAAGAAGAAAAAATTTAATAATTGGAATTTGTCGGTCATCTAACCGATGTTATTTCACATAATATTTACAACTCAATGCTGAATAAATATTTCTGTAATAATCAAAATCCGTGTAGAAATTATGGAAACTTACATTTTTTGATCGTCTCCAAACTTTGTATTTTTGATTGCATACATATATACAAAGTACTAAGATTACCAGCTTTTCAGAATTTTCACCTCACTCATACAGTGGCGAGGGATTTTTGAAAAAAAGAAATCGAATTTTTTTCAAAAATTGATTGCGGACAAAGTATTTGTTCAATTTCAAATTTTGATATCTTAAATTATTCAGGTTGAATGTCTGCAGACAAAAATTTTTTACTTTTCTTAATTTCGACTTAGAATAAGATCAAAATTGAGGTCAAAGTCAACCACATATTTTTGCATAAAAATGCAGGTAAGGTGGTATAGTATGGTTTGTATGTAATTTAACATCAACAATAAAAATAAAATTTCAAATGTCAGGTCAATAACAAGGTCAAAGGTCAATAATGATGCAAAACTTCAAAAATCGAGGAAAAAGTTCAAACATCTCGAGATTCAAATAATTTATTGTTTAGGCTGTTTCCCAAACTGATACTTATTTGTGGAACCTAACTTATTCAAATAAGTAAGTTGGCGAGGTAACTTATTTTCTGTCCTTTTCTAGCAAGAAAATCTAAATTGAATATGTCAACATTGTCAGACTTTTTATTTGTTTTTATTTTAAAGTTGTGAATAACACTTTAATAAAAATAAAAACTATTGTAATTATTTAAAAATAATAAAAAGGAAACAATATAATAGGCGATGTAAAGTATTTTTTGTTAAACTAATGTCTGAATACATATTTACAAGCTCCTCTAAACGAGTACATCGTTTAAACATAGCCGATGCAACATCGCATTCCGATTTTCCATGTGTTGTAGCTGTGAAATGCCATTCCGCTTCAACACCAAAGTCATCCGCATGGTTAAATAGGTTGATGAAGTTCATATAGTTTTTGTATTGGGCACCACAACCATCAAATATGTAGTAAAGCTTCTTGATCATTGGATAGGCCTACACCAGTTTCCTCATTACAAACTAATGGAACACATGAAACGTTGTATGGTTACGTATAAGACAGTCACTAATTACCATGTAAGTATGTTGCATTAGTTTTTGTTCAAGTTCGTAGTAATATTCAGGTACAAATGGTGGAACTGTTGCCTGAATGTTAGTTCAATGAAATCCTTGAACAGAGTCTTGAACTAGTAAGGTATAATGTTGAGCAAAGTCTACTTTCATAGTTCCGCTGTTTTCTTTGGTAATTGATTCCTTAAGCTCTTTGAAATACTGCTGTTATAGCTTCATGTTGTAGTGATGAGTTTAGATTTTAGTTAGTACTTCGATAAAATCTGCTGTTTCGTAAATTGTTTAAGTATAAGCTGTTTATTTTCCATCAGCCACTCCCATACCATGACCTCTTCCTCTATGACTTTTCGGAATTGTTGTCCGTAGGCTTCTTGATTAGGGCAATGTTCACAGTTTCCAAACCAACACATATTTGTTGAAGGTTGACATAGTAGTGGTGCAAGAATATCTGATGCAGACAAATTGATTCCAAAAGCCTCCATAAATAGCTTGAAATTTTCATGGTTTATGCGAATATAGGTGTTATTGTAGCCGTGTTTTCCTACCCATATGCATTGCTTGGGGCGTAATTTAGCAAACGTTGAGAAAGACAATTTGAACTGGGGATATTTGCTCTTGAATTCTGCTTATAAATCTTCTAAATTAAGCATTAGTCACTGTTTAGCTTCATGAGTGAAAAAATCCAGTCAAAACATTTTTAACCATAACCGCCTCTTTAAAACTGCTAGAAACACGACTGTCGTCAGGATCCAAGTAAAACTCACGTACTTTAGCTGTGGTTTCAATATCAAGGTGTTTTCCTTTCTTAGCTGGTGGATAACTCAGTGGTCCAAATTTTTGCATGTACCAAGAAGCTTTAACTGCCATATAATAAGAACACCCAAACCTGCACGGTAAATTAGAATGTTGGAATTAGCATTCCGACTACAAGATAAAACGCTCATTGGCTTATCGTTGTTGCATTTTTGGTAAAAAAACACACTAATTCAAAATTTTTTTAATAGCCTTTCACCTTCGTACTTTTTGACAGATTCAGAAGAAATATTGATTATGAGAACATAATTCATAGATAAAAATGATCTATTTACCTATGTATTGTATATGCTATTTTAATGTTATTTTTGTTGTTAATAAGTGACAATCCAACACTGTTCTATTGCCACAGTGGTGCGTACGTTAATATGGCAATAGGCATACTATTTATTTAGTTTTTATTTACTACTATTTTGTAGGAAATTTACCGCTAAGATTTATGACGCTTAAAGCCTTCAGTAAGACAATGTGTTAAATATTACAATTTTTAGATTGTTTTCATCGATTTGAAGACGGACAAACGGAAATGATGTATTTCGTTGTAATATACAACGTTTCATTAACTGGTAATTTTGACACCACGATTCATGCACCAAAGAGTGGTACTTTTAACCCTTTGAGTGCCAACATGATTTTTAGAGAATTAGCTAAAAGTACCACACTGCTAGAGGAACATAGAAATTTAAAAATATATTTCATTTTTCGAAACATTTTATTTATGAAAAATATTTCAAAAACAAAAAAATTAATGTTTTAATTTCAATAAATATGACAATTTCAACATAAGTGAAAAATAAAATGTAATTCAGATACATACAGTCCATATTTTATGAATATTTATGTTGCCCAATACATAATCATTGAAGGCCCTTGTTGCACTTGGAACAAATAAGGTTTGATCTATTTACTGGTCCCTCATCTTTATTACTACAAACATTACATCTTCTCAAATTGTGATCTGGCAATTTCTCTAAACCTGAACCGATACCTTTGGAAACGTTCTTACTAGTTGATACAAGATTCCCCTTTTCTGCCTATCAATCTTGTTCTATTCTCTATATTATTGACGATGTGAACTTGAGACGTGACATTACTCTACCTTTGGTATTTTCTTTGTAGATGATATAAGCACCATCATTCCCAAAATGTAAAATGCAACTTTCTTCCAGTATTTCACTGTTCTCCTTTTATCAAGATATGTATACAAAATTATATCAGACCCGTCAACTCTATCCACAAATTTGTTATAATCTATGGTTATTGAAGGCTTCGTTTTTTGAATTTCTTACCCTCTGCCCTTTTTTGCAACTATTTTAGTCCCAGCAATAGCCTTAGTCGATATAAGTAACACTGGATATTTTTTTGATTTCTTCTCTCGATTTCCACAAAAAAGAACTTCTACGTTTCTGAAATATTTGGCTTGTCCAACATTCATCGATTTTACATTGTTTGGAAAGCCCTTTCTATTTCTTCTTATTGTGGTCATAAATAGGTAGGATGGTTTTACCAATATTTTGCCAAACTTGTGCTGGTAACGGAATATATGAAAACCCTTATTCAGGTAGTTACCCATATTTATCAGTTTTGTCACCACTACATGACCAAAGCCATACTTTTTTATTTCTGCTTGGTCAATATTTGATTAAGCTCCACGATAACAGAAAAAACCTAAACAGTAATTTACTAATGAATCACACAACATCCAAATTTTTATTCACCATTTATGGTACTTTTTATTAGGTAAATATTGGGTTAGTTCAATATAACATTTAGTTCCGATCAACGATTCATCAAGACTAAATTCCTAATGGGCTGTGTAGAGGTACCGGAATTTCAGATTTGCTTGCTCAACCAATGGCTGAAATTTTGCACATGGATCATAATTTTTATGACCTGGCGGAAACAAATTTGTGTGGTCAACCAAATGAAAAAACTTTAGAATAAGCTGAAAACGGTTTCTTGAAAACATCTTTCCGAACCATGGAATATGTCTTGAATTTTTAGCCCAGTATTAAAATATATTTGGCACTCGAGTTATTCCCGTTCATAATTGTTACGGGTTTCCATTTTTTGGCCCATGCCGAAGGTGACAGTATTTGATGTGAATTCAAGAAATCCGTCGCATGTTTTGGTTCAGACTTTTCACGAAAAACATGAGAAGGCCGTGTTGCAGTGTCTTTATTTACCTTTAATTCCGAATAACTAGAAATGTCGGCAGTACTAATAATACACGGTCTTTTCCGCCGTGGATTTATAACATCGCTGTTGTCGCTTTCAGCTTCTGAAACTTCCATATTTTCTTTTTCATGATCCGATTCAATGTAGTGATCGTCATCCGCAATGCTTTCTACATATTCGAGTAATTCATCATCATTATAAAATTCTCTGCTAGTCGAAGCCATAACGAAATTTTTATAAGGCCCAGAAGTATTTTTTTATACAAGTATTAAAATATAAAAAAATATAAATAAAAATAGTTTACAATATAACGTCGTAAATAAATAAATTACACAATTTGCAATAATCACCTTGAAATATTATTGTGCACGTCTTTCACTGTGGAAACTGAACTATTCCAAAGCATTCTTAAATATAGAAGCTGTCAGGTTCAAACAAATTTTAAAAGAAGCTTAATTTAAGGGGGATATATTTAACGATTTCCCATAATAACATACGTAAGATTGAACATGCTTGTTAAAAATTTTTTGAATGAACAATACTCGTAACAAGAATATATTTTTAGGTTTATACTTAAATCAAACCTTTAAGTATAACATACTATATTTTAAAACCAATAACTTAAAATTATTTCGTATAATCACAAAACACCAACAGTTTTCACTTACTTAAAAATAAAAAAAACCCAACTTTTTATTTTTGAATTTATTTACTTTTATTTATTTAAAATTACAACTAGTTTCGATCTTGTAAAGATCATCTACAGGTAATTTTTTGCAATTAAAAAACTAAAGTAAAAACAACTCTTATATATACAAATATGTTTGTTTAACAGGTAAAAAAAACAACAAAAAAATATAAAAAGGACTTATATATAAAAATAATAAAAAAAAAAATATAAAAGAAAGAGAAAAAAAAACGGAGGCGGACAAACCCACAAATTTAATTAAAAATAAGGGGTGTTGCGCTTGTTATGGTTAATTTTTAAAAGTTATTTTAAATAAGGGGGAATTAATTTTTGCATCATCTGTGTTCATGAGATTTGTGGTGTTGGTGATGTGGTATGACTCGTATGCGTCTAGTTTCCATTTTTGATGTACTGTTTTTATTATTTTTGAAATAGTGGTGTCTATTTTGTGGTTATGGTGGAACATATGATATGCAACACTAGATTTATTCCAGTTGGCTTTTTCATGTTCTTTAAGCCTGGTGCTGAAATCTCTCGAAGTCTGGCCGATGTAGGTGTCCTGGCAATCAGAACATTTAATTTGGTAAATTCCAGACCGTAAATCTTGTGTTACATTATCTTTAAAGTTGTTTAAATCCTTTTTGATGGTTGTTGATGGACGGGTGACAAGTTCTATGTTGTGTTTGTGGAAGACGCGCTGAAGTTTATTGGTGATATCCGGAAAGTATGGAACGCTGACTCTAGTAGTATTCACCGTTTCCATGGCTGGTTGTAATGTGGTGAGTGATGATTTGATGTGCTTGGCTTTGTGCTTGTTGATAATGTTATCAGCAAATTGAGCAGAATACCCATTGGCTACGGCCGCGTTCTGAATAAATTTAACCTCCTCATCAAATTCCGACTGAAAA
>OY282560.1:266378465-266568029 GCA_958295665.1 Tipula vernalis
GAATGTTTGAGATATTAACAGTGACCTTTCTTAGCTCTTAAACAATATTTGTGTAAAGTTTGGTTCAAATCGTTCAATGTGTGTGCATTTGTTTAAATACCACACACATATACTGTACATATAAACACTCACTTTTCAATACAGTGAAACCTTATATCAACGGATACTCAATTTAGCGAAATCCTCACTTCAACGAACAAGCTTTTAAGTCCCATGCAACTGAAGTTTTTCAATAAAAGCCTCCCTTACATAAGCTGACACTTTATTAGAGCGGACACCGACTGATATTTCTGCGATGATACAGGTTTTACGAATACACTTCAAATTGAAACTTTTACACTTCAATTTGTTCCTTTTAGGCTTTAAATTGAATCTGTAACATTTCAAATTGAACTTTTTACATTTCAAATTGAACCTTTAGCAAATCATATGTATGGCCGAATTACCTTGGAACTTGGCTATTTCTAGTGAGTGGGGCCAGTTTTAGTGAAATTTGAAGTCCATGATTGAAATCGTATTCTTAAATGATTTTTGGATGAAATTCTGGAATACGGCAAAAAAAAAATAAATAAATGAAATTTGAAATGTGCGTTGGAAGTGGAATTCTAAAATGATTTTTAGATGAAGTTATGGAATATGGGTTCAGAAATAGCCAAGTTTCAACTTACATGTCCATATTCAAAACCTTTTTGGACGTCAAATTTCACTCAAATCCGTTAAGAAATAGCCAAGTTTCGTCATCATTGGCCATATTCCAGAACTTCATCTTAAAATCATTTTAGAATCCCATTTCCATTGCACATGTCAAATTTCATCATAATCAGTTGAGAAATAGGCATGTTCCGTTCTAATTGGCCATTTTCCAGAACTTCATCTAAAAATTATTTTATAATCCCATTTTCAACTCACATGTCAAATTTCATCATAGTCGGTTAAGGAATAGCCAAGTTTCATCCAACTTGGGCATATTTCAGAACTTTATCCAAAAATCATTTTAGAATCCCATTTCCAACGCATATGTCAAATTTAATCATAATCGGTTGAGAAATAGGCAAGTTCCATCCTACTTGGCCATTTTCCTGAACTTCATCTAAAAACCATTTGAGAATCCCATTTCCATTGAGAATGCTGGATTTCTTTAAAATCGTATAAGATATAGAATTCCAATAAAATTAAAAAAAAATAAGAAATCACAAATCCTCAGTTTAACGCACACCTCCACTACAACGGACAACTTTTTAGGTTCCGTCGATTTCTATTGTAGTGAGGTTTCCTTTTTCAGACTAAGGGTCCTACACATTCAATATATGTACATATAGTATATGTAATAGGGGGTGTTTCATAACAGCCTTCTAAAGACCAAATTATTGATATGAGCTTAAATCTGCGGTGGAATCGGAATATCGTTCTGACCAGGTGGCAGGGTAATGTCGACGTTGTATCGGATTGAAACAAGAGAGGTTATTGCTCGAAAGATGGTGTCTTTCTATATAGAAAAGAGGAAAAATAGTTCGGACACTGTTCGAATAAAGACCTAAAATAAAATAAATTAACTTTTCTATTTCTACAATCAGTAAGTATTAGTGTAAATTTTAAATTAATTATTCTGTACTTACAAAACCATTGAACTTAACATTACCGATTATTGTAAAAACGTCATGAAAGATGTTGAATTTGGTTTCTAATTGTAATTCTCTAGTGGAAAAAAGGGGAAACCACTTTTCATTTTTTTATGTGTTGCAGCGATAACATACTTTGTAACGTTGTAGAAAGATCGGGGTCTTGTAATTCATTCTTTATTGCGATTTTGTTTAAGAAACATTGTTAAATAATAAAATTATACGTTTTTTTCGAAAAGCAGATTATTTTAGACTCAAGTGAGGAAGTAGTGGCTTGAAGTCAAAAATTAAGGAGAACCAATCAGCTTACAATTGCAGGCTTGGAATTTTCCAAAATTTTGTGCGATCGAGTCGATATACGCGTTTGTATCTTTTTCCAGCCACTTTTCGAGTAAAATTATAGAGACCGGAAACACCGTAGCTATTTCTCTTATGTACCGATACCTCCCTCTCATTGCAAAAGGAGCACATGCTGGTAGCAACCACCAAGTTGTAGGGTAAGACTAGCTTGGTTGCGGGTTTTGTTATTGTCTGTGGTAGTGTGCAAGAAGTTGGGCAAATAGGGCTACGGTATGTTAACAATACTCCCAATTTGAGCTTGCAAGTCACCTTAAGCGATTTTAAAGAGCTGTTTGTTCAAAGAGCTTCATACTCCAAACATATCCTTTTTAACATGCCCGAAGTCGTTGTTGTGAATCGACAAATATGCAAGAATCTTATTGAGGCTTCGTAACATTAAGATTTGTCAGGTTGTTAACCCAACGTTAACGCCCAAGTAGAAAGACCCAAGGCCCTCATAATGATTCAAGCCCCCAAATATTCTTCCTTTTTTGGCAATACATCCAGTTAGCTCAACTTGCACAGAAGCAATTATGAAGTTGTTTTCATATTTATTTACTGAACCACCCTGTAGCACCGGTTGCTGTTTTATTTGTGCAACTTGTGAAACACTTATGTATTTGTCTCTAAAGTGGCAAATTCAAAATTGTGGTTCACTAGCGAAGTGATACGGAGAAACGTAGAACTACGTTTGCCAGCAACGACGGTTCTAGAAAAAATGATTAAAGTGATTGTTATGTATTTTATTTATTATAAGATTGAATAGTTTAAATAATAGAACTCGCCTATTTCTAGATTCTGTCATGTCTTGTACTCCGCCCATTCGTTTCTCGTATTTTGATCGCTTCCGTTTCATGCATACATTTTCGTGTATATTTTTATCAAGTTAAGGATTTAATTTACCATTTTTCACTTTTATTTGTCCGAATTAGTTGATATCTTACGGAATTACGCACCTAAATTGGCCGCCGAAATGCTGTTTTCTATGTGCGTTTTATCCGATTCGAGTATTTATATACCAATGTAAGTGCGATTAATTTGTATTTAATGCTATTTAACGCTAATGCGTATTTAACGGAGTTAGAGTGTTTAGTCGTTCTTTTAACCAAATAGCCATTTGCTGAAGATTCCCTTACAGGAAAATCTTGTTTTTGCTTTGTAGATACAATTTACGTGTAATGCTGAATTATTTAGGAGAATGCTTCACAAAAACAGTTTTGACACAATTTCAGTTTTGTTCAGTGAATTGTTTAGTTCGACTGTATGCGGACGATTTCATTAGACTTTTTAAATCCTAACCTAATGTAAATTGAAGTTTATATTGAAATTCAGATTCGTGATCTCATCGTAAAATGATAATCTTTTGACTTTTTTTGATTGATTGGAGTGTGAGACCAAACCTAGACCTGTCTCTCCGATGACGCCGGGCCCATCGTACAACCATTACATACACATATTATGTATAACACATAAGGAAGGATAGGAAAGAATTGTTAGTAAGGATGCAATCGACCCGGTTACAGATAATTTTGTAGTCGATACAATTTACTACGACAACACAGCATACCTAAATGATTGGATGCTTGTTTCTCTGGAAGCCTTGACCGGCTTCTCAGGATCTCTCAATCTAATTAAAACTTAATTAATTATTTTTGTAGTCATTGTTAAACTTTATTCCTCCTGGTAACTATTAATTAAGCTTATTAATGTGATAATCTTAATTTCCCTCCACTGAAAAAAGATTTGTAAAGCTTATTTATACAACAATTAAATTACAGAATATAATTCAAATTATATTACAATATGAATTTTGTCCTAAGTTTTCCCTTTACCTCCTAAACCCATTTGATCCCCCACAACCAACTCCACATCTCACTTCTTATTTGCATAAGAAATTAACTACTTATTATTAATTAAAGTTATTAAAGTTCTTATGCACTGCAACTTTACAACGCAGCCGCATACCTCCTCTGTCCTATGGAACCGCATGTCTTGATTATCTCTGGTTTGAGTCCCGGCTAAACCATTTTATAAGGCCTTGCTATCATGTTGGACGGTATCATGAAGTCTTTACGGAAATCGCCCGGTTTTACAGACGGTATCATGAACCCCACTTTCACGGTAAATTTCTGCCAAAATCGTCCGGTATATTTTGTTGACGGCTTGCGATTTTCTCCCATTTTTGGGTTATCGTCCTTATGGACCGGTTAAGAACCATTTTAACAAAGTTTTCCCCTATGCATCCTCTGCTTCAATCGTGCACCGTTGGATATATACCGGTCCACTTTTGTCAAACAAGCAAACAATTTATACATATAATTAATTATTATTTGTGACAAACGATTAATAATTTTTATGAAAATGAAGTCCACCAACCACCCGGAATCTCCCACCATCGATCAGTTTGCTCCGGTTTATTTACACGAAATCAAAATTGTGGAGCAATACTGCAATTTATGATAACTGTGCACTTTTAATTTAAATCCATTACATAATTATCAAAACAAATGTTGTTGTTGTACAATTCCCCCCACCTGATCTTGTCAAAGTAATCAAGCAACCTCGCCAGAGCAAACATTCCGCCTCAGACCGATCCACAGAAATCGCCATTGCAACAACTTTCCACTGGGACAAGTCAGACACCTCCAATACCCTCTTAGTACACATCACGGGTTCGACCATGCCAGTACTGCGCCAGTTATGTTTCACGTTGTTGTCGTTATTAAATAAATTAATTAGAGTTTAATTTTAATTTTGTATTATTGTTTTATTTAATATTTGAAATTAATTCTTATGATGTCACTCGCTTGAGTTTACAATAAATTCTATTTTTGTTAATCTTTTATTTTAACATGCTTCACTATTATATTAGTATAGCGTAAGCATAAACATGATATCGAACATGTGCATTTGTTTTAATTTTTAAATGAGATCTTATCGTAAGCATAAAAATTAGAATATGAGATTTTATTATCTATAGAACTATTTTAAATAATTATAACGTTGCTGTAGAATTGTTGTTGTTAGTTGATGGTGGTGAAGTCGGATGATGTAACTCCTCCCCTCGAAGTTTCTGCCAAATATGGAATTTTTGATAGAATGGTACTGGTTGTTCGGTGGTTGATATACCTTCCTTTTTACTTCTGAAGAATTTGAAGATGTTATGTATCAAATAAATAACTAAAATTAAAAATATTGTTATTATGGTTATTGAAAATATGATTTTGTGTTGATGATGTGTATTGTTTTCTAGTTGTAATAATTCAATATGATCAACATTTTTTAGTGTAAAGTTGTTAAGTGTGTCCAGGTTATATTTAAACTTAATGTCTGTTACATTAAGTTCTCCGACTGGTTCGATGTATTCAATTTCTTGATTGTAGGTTACGAAGGTATTATCGAAAGTATTATTATTGATAGTGATACTGCACTTTTTATAATTGATTAATTTGATGCCAGTAATTTTCTTCTTTGATTTTCTACTGCAAGTTGTAAATAGTGGTATTATTTGTTTTGTTGAGATGTACAAATATTCTGGTGTTAATGATTGTAGTTTTTCTTCGAATTCTGCGGTATGGGCTGGACATTTTGCATCGTTTCCTGATATAATTGATGTTACGCATTCTCCTTTGACTTTTCGTAGATTCTCCTCGTAGCAATTTTATTAATTCAATGACTGTACATGGTTTTGTCACGTACATATACTCTTCTTTGTTTATTAAGAAAAGTCCGGATAAAATTTCAATTGATAAGATAAAATTTGATAGGAATTGGTTTTATTTTATAAAGATTGAAATTATTGGGATGGAATTTAGGGATTGAAATGGAGAGTATGATATTAGTATTATTGTAATATGCTTGAACATCTAATAGATCATATATGTCTTCTTCAGACTTAATAATTATTTAAAGATTCTACTTTTAGTGGGTGTGAGATATTAAAATTTTGAATTTGGTCAGAATTGTTTATGACCTCTACTTTACTTTATCCGTTGATAGATTTATAAATGCCTGAATTGATTTTTATATGGTTGTCCAAAATTGTTTCTTGAACAAAAATATCATCCTGATTAATATTTACTGGAAATACTATACATTTTTTCTCAAAGCGTTGTAGGGTTATTGTATTATTTTTTAATTTTTCTTGAAAATAAAGTGGAATTTTAAAATGTTCTCCTTCTAATGTCGAATTTTTGAAATTTATATTAGCTTTACACTTTTGAACTGTATCCATACCTATTAATCCTTCAAAGTATGGGTGGAATTTGAACAGAAAAAATTCTATCGCGATTTTTGAATTGAATTCTTCAAGATGTTTTCTTTGAGCAAAATTGAATTGAGCTGGTTTAAAAACGTCTTGTTTGGGTTTATTCCAATTTTGAGGTTGATTTGGGGTTAATTGTCTGAAATTGTTATGATATTGCGAAAGAAATTTATTTTGAATTTGTTTAGGTAGTTCTTGCCTAATTGGATTTGTTTGTTGAACATTTTTATATGGTTTAATATAGTTTATATTTTGTTCCACAAGGCAAAGACTATAAGCTTCTGCTAATGTATTAGGTCTACTAGCTCGAATCATTGAACCTAGCAGTTCTTTTAATCCGCTTAGAAATACACTTAAGCACATATTTTCATATAGATTTTTTTTGTGATTAATGATATTTACATCAAGATCATTAATTTTTATCCAATTTATTAATGTTGATAAAATATTGATTATTTTAGAATAATAAATTTCAACATTGTCATGATTTTGTGTAAGATTGTGAAGATCTCTAATTAAGGAAACTTCACTTCTTCTATCTGAATAATGGAGTATCAGATTATCTTTTATAGACTTCCATTCAAATTGAGTGTTCATTTTATTCAACACTTTATTAGCATTGTCTTTAACTTTATTACGTATTGTTCTCAGTATAATTGCTCCCATAGGAGTGTTTTCTACCGATGTACACAATTTTAATACTTCTTCACAATTTTCTATAAAAGAGTGTAGTAAGGTTCTATCACTACCGTCGAATGGCGGAATTTCTTTAACTATATCTGGGACTCTAAGCCCATTGATTAATGCTTCATATTTTAATTTGTTTTCCTGATCCATTTTTATCTGTGTGTCTACTTTTAATTTACTTAACTGTTCGGTTATTTTATCCAACTCTTCGATTGTTTTCAATCTGATTATTTTCCTACTTGGAATATTTTTATTTTTTTGATTGAACATACACAACAAAAAAATTTATAATTATTTAATCTATGTATATATCCATTTGCGCTGGATATTAAATTGAATAATTATTTTGATTATTTATTACCATATACACTGGTATTATATAGTTTTAATTTTAACCGATTCACCAGGAGAATTTATTAATTATCAAGCTTTCACTACGGGATCACTGAGGTGGACAATTTTAGGGACCTAACCTTATGATTTATATCCTAGTCTTATCAAAAGTATCACAAAGATATGTATATTTAAAAAAAAGCCTCACCAGTAAATCACCGAAATTAATAAGTGGAGCTGCATACTCTTGTCGTGATTGATGATTGATGTGCACCGTAGTATCTCGATACACCTTTTCAATTTTTCACTTTTTATTAAAACTTTTTGTCTTTGATATTTGGTAGATTCTTTTTATTCCGATATTCGCTCGAAACCGTATTAATTTTACGCGAACTTCTTCATCACTTGCAAAGTTTTATTTTTGTTAGTTAACACAATGTTAATTGAATAAAAAATAAATAAACTGTTTGTTTTATGCCAGTTAACTTTTTTGTATGCCCCGATTTTCTTTAGAAAATCCTATCAACTGCGCCAGTTATGTTTCACGTTGTTGTGGTTATTAAATAAATTAATTAGAGTTTAATTTTAATTTTGTATTATTGTTTTATTTAATATTTGAAATTAATTCTTATGATGTTACTCACTTGAGTTTACAATAAATTCTATTTTTGTTAATCTTTTATTTTAACATGCTTCACTATTATATTAGTATAGCGTAAGCATAAACATGATATCGAACATGTGCATTTATTTAATTTTTAAATGAGATCTTATCGTAAGCATAAAAATTAGAATATGAGCTTTTATTATCTATAGAACTATTTTAAATAATTATAACGTTGCTGTAGAATTGTTGTTGTTGGTTGATGGTGGTGAAGTCGGATTTACCAGAAATCTCGATATTGCGATTCTGTTCGAGGCATCACGAGTTCTCGCAATTGCGACCCATTGTTGCTTCCACTAATAAAGCGTGGAGTGCGACAGACAACCCGAAATGATTAAGGAAGGTTTTCCTTTTAAAGGGTCCTCTCAGCATATTTAGAGTCGCTCACGACACACTTTCGCCGACTCCATCTAGAAACCTTGAACATTTTTGTTCCAATTCAATTTGATTTCGATTTATGTATTGCCACTAAGTGAATTATTAATGAATAACTATACGACACAACGAATACTCACCCGCCTTCGGCGCTCGTTTCTGTAAACGCGCGTTCATCCCTTTTCTTCCGTTCACGTGCATCCCTCTAGGTCATGTCAGCCAAACCTCAAATGAAGAACTGAACCGAGTCCACGACAGTTTCACATGTAATTCCTCCCCCAAACACTACACGTCACAATAATCTAGTTTAATATAAAATAGTTTAACAGTCACGCAATTCAATTTTATTGTGTAAATCACAGTTCGATTGTAACGACTTTCGATAGACTTTTATATTTTTACGTTAATATAATTTTTGTAGTTAATTGAAAAAGAATTTAAATTTCCTTTAAATAAAATTTTTTCTCCGCGCGAAAAAACAACCGTTCACTAAGGCTACTAGATTCCGCATCTCATCGTAAAATGATCATCTGTATATACTATATGTATGTATATCAAATTAACATCTAATATATATTTTGAAAGTATGTAAGCAGAAACAACTTATTTTAATATTTTTACTAATTAAGGAGGTTATGACTGTCGTTAATCGTAATAATTAATTTTATTATTGAAAGCAGTTACCTACCATACAAAAATTTAATATTGTTGCAGTAATAAATTGTGCAGTTTATTAGTTGCAATTGCAATAGTTTGTTTGAAATTACCAACCAAGTTTTATGAACATCATTAAAATGCGGCCAACTCACACTGTATATTATGTGTAAGCAAGAGTACCATATGTATCGCCTCCACCCTCGAAAACAAAAGAAAATTCTCTTAGCATATGTTTATCATTTTCATCGCAAATTAAATAACTTTCTGTGTCACATTTTGTTCCATTTTCAACAAAGCTGCTTTTTCGTCGTAATCCACATGCAATTTAGCATTCCTCCCAAAAAAAAAAAAAAAAAAAAAAACTTTGGAGAAACCTTTTAAAATAATTATCCGATTTTTTTATTTAATTTTATTACGTTTTATTTTCATTTTTTTAATTTCATTACTTAAAGTTTTATTTATATTAAATTTCTTCGTTTTAATTTAATTTTTTTCTCATTTACCGTTTTTGTGTTTTAATTTCTAAGAGATAACATTAACAACAACAATAACAGAAAAACGAGTAACAACAACTCTACAATGGAAAGATACTTTTTTTTTATTCTTTGTCTTTTGTTGAGCGAGATGAATCGTGTAGAAAATTAAAATTAAACACATAAAAAAGAACAAAAAAAAAAAAAAACTTTTCACTTAACAATAAAACACTAATAATTTTTTGTTTTAGACAAAAAGAAATACAACAACTAAAAGTTTTTCACTTCCGGAAATAAGTGAAAAACGAAAACAAGAAAACTTTTTGGTTCTTCGTTTAGTTGTTCGTGTTTTAAACCAACAAAAAAAAAAAATTATAGGATGAACTGTTGTTGTGCTTTCTTATTAAATTGAAATTAATCAATGAGATGCACAATAATTTGTTTTCTTATTTTGATGTACGAGTAAGAAGATTTTTAAGAATTTAATTTAATTTTATAAGATTTGTATCGTTTTAACTTCAGGTGACATTATTTGTACTCTAATAAATATTACATGCACGTCAAATAAAGAGAAGATTTGATTTTATATAAATCGTGAGTTAGAATTTACTATCTCGTACACTGTTCGCAATGCTCGATCTTCTTGACTTCACATACATTATTACATCCCAGATTTTCATTCAGGGTGATTCACTTTGCCATCTCACCTTTGTCTATACAAACAGCCGTCTTAACAAATTTGTGTACCGTTTGTTAATAAAAAGTTGGCACCCTGAAAAAATAGGAACGAAAATTAAATTTTAATTTTGAATTATATATCAACAATTTTTTATTCATCAATTTTATTACATCTTTCTTACATTTAAACATAATGATACAGTGAAAAGTCACACTTTTTTTTGAGCCATCAAAAAATACGATTTAATCGAACTCGGTAAAATAGGAATTTGAAGAATTTCGGTCCTCGTTTGTGCGAATAAAAAATAGATCCATCGTGTGGAAGAGGACATTTTCGTGCGCTTATCTAGCCATCTTTCTTGCCAACATGATATGTTTTTAACCTTTGTTTTAAATTTTTTTATTTTTAATATTTATAATTCTTCAGGCTATCTGGGAAAGTTAAGATAACTGTATATCACTTTTGATAAAAAAGCAAAGTGATGTTCTAGAATATGGCGAATTAGGGACAAATTCGGCAATTTTTAACCAATTATGATAAAATTCAACATATACGATGGAAATGTGATCCTAAAATAATCTTTTGATGAAGTTCTGGAATATGAAATCCTATTTCCCTCGTGCACGCTGATTTTCTTCAAAATCGGTAAAGAAATAAACGAGTTTCTCCGAGTTGGCCATATTCCAGAACGTCATCTAAAAATTAATTTAGAATCTAGTTTCTACCGTACTGCAACAAGTGAGTTCCTTCATAATTGCCCATGTTAGCCCGTTTCCATTATACTAAAAAACGCAGCATCTTCAAACATCAAAGTTAAGCTTAATAAGGTTGGTACTTTCGACCATATTAATTTTCCCAAACAACAACTGCCATCTGTACGTCACGTCGGGGATAATCCTCGTACATGTTTAATTTAATCAAAAGTGGTCTGAGTTCCTTCCTAATCGGTCAAATTCCATTACTTCATTTAAAAATCATTTTACAATCCCATTCATCCATCCTTCATTTTCATCGTACATGCTAAATTTCATAATAGTTGGTTAAGAGAAGTTCCTTCTTAATTGGCCATAACCCAAAACATCTTCCAAAAATCATTTTAGAATCCCGTTTCAATTGGCCTTGTTCCAGAAATTTCGAGTTTCGTTTCCAACTTACATGCTGAATTTCAAAATCGGTTGAGAAATAAACGAGTGCCTTCTTAATTGGCCATATTCAAGAAATTCATCTAAATATCATTTTAGGACACCAATTCCATCGTAGAGTTAAGAAGTAGCCAAGTTCCTCGCTAATTATTTCAGAACATCTTTCTAATGTTCTGTTTCTTTTGTGGTTATAACGGTGTAACTGTCTGTCTACTGTGATACAGCAGAAGACATCCGAACAGGTTGCGCAGGTCGAGACCAACTCTCTTGAAATGAGATAGGTAAAGGGCATTCCGGAAATGGTCAACCGAAGTCGTAAGCAGTTGCTACCTTCGCACCGAAGTACCCACTCTAGAATTTACAGAAGTTAAGATCATAATCGAAGATAAGCTGCCGTCATGTATGAGCTGCATAATTAATAGAGAAGGAGAATGTCGGCCATACATAGAAGTGGAAATACTGGGGTATTCACTGGTAGGACTATTGGATCCGGGGGCAAGCTGTAATATTCTGGGTGGCCAAGTATTGCCACTATTGGACAAATTAGGAATAAAGACTAGCAACATTGAAACATCGATATGTACATTGGATGGAACGGCTCATAATATTGCCTAGGCTGTTGATATTCGTTTTACAGTTGATGGGAAATGCAAGGTATTTAAATAAATCGTTAGTAGCTCTACCGAGTGCCTTAATCTTCGGCCTTCGGCCCTTTTTCGGCCGAAGCAAGATATATTGCTAGTAATTCCCGATCGACCGCTAAGTATTTCTTTTCAGCATCCGATAACTTCTTTGAGAAAAATCCCAAAGACTCCCAACATCCTTTATTGAACTGTTGCAAAATTGTCTCTACGGCGGTATTTGAAGCATCAGTTGTTATGCTGAATTTTGTGTCATTCAAAGGATGTGCTAATAAAGTAATATTAGACAATTCACTTTTCAACTGTATGAATGCATTCTGACATTTATCAGGCCAAGAGAAATTCTTGGGTGTCTGAGGTATCTTGAGTAGGGCGGCCAAGTGCGAATGAATTGGTGAGAGTGTTTCAGCAAGTTTTGTTAAAATTCGATGCTAGTAATTTACCATGCCGATAAACTGTTGAATTCTTTTAGTCGAATTTGGAACTGATAATTCTCTAATTGCATTAATTCGTTCTTCAGACGGCAGAATACCATTAGGAGTGATTTTGTGGCTGAGGAAATCAAGAGTACTTGCGCCGAAAGTACGTTTCGAGCTTTTGATGTTAACATCAAACTCTTAATTTTTGGAAAAGTTGTTCCGGATGGAGCTTGTGTTGTTCCTCATTTTTCGATGCCACAAGCATGTCGACGATAACTCATTGATAAATCGCTGAAACGTTTGAGTGGCATTTCTGACACCAAATGGCATCCGGGTGATTTCTAAAAGACCAAATGGGGGTAAAGATTCCCGTTTTATGAGCGTCCTCAGGTGCGTCGGGAATTAAGCGATAGGCTCTGACAAGATCAATATTGGAGAAAATTTTGCATTCATGCAAGTGCATGGAGAAAATTTTTCAAAATCAAATGATTCTTTATTGCCACATGTAGCGAACAAGAGATGGAGATGCAGATGGCCGGAAAATCCCTAATTCCACCGTCTGTTGAAACTCTGTCAATGCGGCTTTGTGGCGCACAGGATCTATTATTTAGCTTCGTCCCTGCTCACTTTATGAATGGCGAACTGAACTTCCGTTGTAATGAACCAAACTCTAGGGGTTTCGGCCCAAAATGGTGACATACTGATTGATTGTGCGGAAACTGCTGCCTGGGCTGACGTGTCTTGATTTGCTTTATTTGTTTCTTCTTTCATTTTCGCATCATTATTCATTTCTGCTTCACTATCAGATATAGAACATGGAGGTAGACCGAAAAAATTTCAACATGAAAAATTCCAAGCATTATTGGATGAAGACAACACACAAACGCATTAAGAATTGGCAGAAGCATTGAATGTTGGTCCATCCTTTATCAGTAGACGTCTACATGGAATAGGGATGGTTCAAAAATTTGGGAATTGGATACCACATGAATTAACAGAAAGGCAGATGGAATGTCGAAAAATCACTTCTGAAATGCTTCTTCAAAGACAACAAATAAAGGGTTTTCAGCATCGACTTGTGACTGTGAATTCTAAACGTAAAAAAGCTTGGGTAAAGCCTGATTAAGCTGGTTCATCACAGCAGCAATATACAATAAAACTACCCGCAAATGACGATTATTTGGCACAAAACTCCCCATTTTAAATCGAATAAAAAACTGATAAATGTCATATAGTTCGTTTTGAAGGTTATGAAGAGACTTTTCAAAAACGACGTTGACACTTGATCGGACCTATGACCAAAAAAATTAAGAGCACATAAAACCTATAGTTAAAAGGGTATCTCTATTGGCCGAGATTGGTTTTCCAATTTTCCCTTAAAAATGGTACGGTTGATTTATTTCGTTTAAACATTTTTATAAATTTTGTCTTAGGGAACTCAAAGGGATTGCTTGCCTCTCCAGGTGTTTTAGGTTGAGTCTGTTATTTTTTCTAAAATATGAGTTAATTGATTGCCTGTTTCACTTGGAAACATAAATCCATAAGGATCAACGTTCTTTGGCGCTCGTCTCCTAAATAAATGTTTTATTCCGAAAATTTAAAGAAATAAAAAACAATTTCCATGACAGGTATGTACGAGTATAACATAAAAAATAAAATAACATAAAATCAATATCAATCAATCATTAACATAAAATTATAAAATTTGTATGCCAGGATCGGCCCCAATATGTAAACGTGGAAATTTGAAAAAGCAAAGCTTACTTTTATGAGTTTGAAATTTTTCGGTATGATTATACCGCTAAACCCTTATCGAAAAATTGCAAACCATAAGAGTTGGCTCTGCTTTTTACAAGTTTCCACGTTTATACATCATCTTGTTTTTCAAAGAATCAGGGTACAGAATAGAGATTAAAATTTTTTTAACGAAAAAAACAAAACCGATCAATAAGGCTACTCGATTTGAATTCTAGTTAAATCTTATGATTTAACTAGAATGCAGATGGAGGGTGGAATGTACAATATATTTTGGGAGAAGTTAAAGAATAACTTGAACTGAAAATTTAAAAAATTTAAGAAATTTAGAAAGCCAAATTATTCGAATTTACAAATTTATAGTTTAACAAATTCGAAACTATTGAAATTTTTTAAAGATACGTTCGCTTAATCAGATTAGTCTTTATTAAAACAATCAGTTTGCCATTTAGCTTTTTAAGACGAAAAAAAAAGTTATGACTGTCATACGATCTTAAATTTTAAGACTGCACTCGGTGGTCTTTCAAATTCCAAGAATAAAATATTCATGATGAATTATCATCAACATCATATTGTTCCATCGCAAAAAGCTTTTAGGTAAAAAAAATATTTAATAACAAAAAAAACTCCAAGAATAAAATTCATCTCGGAAAAACGTTGAGTAGTTTTATTATTTTTGCTTTGTTTGTTTGTTATTGCCGTCAACATTATTATCATCATTGTTCTTCAATTTTGTTGTAGGATTTCGGAAAAAGTTGACTTTTCAACTTAAACATTTTTCATTTTAATGTTTTGTTTAATTTTGGGATTTCACCAAGATAACAGCAACGACAGCACAATAACAGTGAGAGCTGAACAAAATACAAAACAAAAAAGAATTAGAAAATCTGACATAGATTTAAAAAAAAAAAAAAAAAAATAAAGTGAAAAATGAGTTTTTAATCTGAGGAGATTTAATATTTGGATTGCTTGCATCAAATCATAATTACGTTTTATAAGCTTCAGTTAGCCATTTACGTTTTATGAAAAATGTCCGTTTCACGAGCGTTGGTTTCGCTTCATATTTGGTCATTCTTTATGTATTTTATCAATATTAAAAAACCGCATACGAGAAAAAAACGAAATGTTACTGAATATTTTTATCCCAAAAATTTTTCTTTTGATTTAATTAAAATTCTTATCACAATCATCTTATGTAATCTTATATCTATTATCACATAATGTTTAAATATTCAACAAAAAAAAATGAAAAAACAAAAAATTTATTTATCTCATAATACTTTTGTCTTATCAACATAAGATATTTTAGTTTTGTTGTTATTCTATCCTTTTAGCATAAACTCTGGATAAACTTTTGATATGTTCGAAAACAAAAAGAAAAGTTTTGTTATGCTTTTTGTCAGTCGAAATTATTTTTTGTGGTTTTGTGATTTGTTTTTCTTCCCAAAAATAATTCATCCGTACTAATATTAATTTAGTTTTTATTACTTTAAAGTTTAATAAAATGAACATTTTTCGATTGGCTGAGTTGTTGACACATTCTGGTTGGGCTGCACGATACACATGTGTTAGATAGGTTTAAGTTAACATAATTTGCCAATATACCTCTTAAAAGTATTGTACAAATACGGGTTACAGAATTTTCAGTGTAAAATGTGGCGACACTGCGAGAATTACTAACTAGAAATGTGTATAAAGCCTGATTTACATTCAATATATTTTGCAGAAACAGAAACGGTAGATTTATTAAATTGTCCGTATCTTTTAGAAATTTGTATTTTTGTGTAATAAAGACTTTATTTCTTTCACAATTATTTACAACAATATTTAAAAATGGTTTAAACAATCTAAAGTTCTTAGCGCTTTCGTAACTTTACCATGTTGCGGCAGTTTAACTAAAACTGACGGCGGATACAGTGACCAAATAGCTAATGTGATAGTAAGAACAGTATTGCTCGTGCTTTAAATTCCATACCAGTTTTGTGATGGTGTCCTTTCCGCACTTCCATTACAATGTCATATTTTCCGACCATCCTGTTGCACAGAAATGACCGTCATTGCAAACAAACTTGCATTGCTTATAGGCATGTTACAATTTAGGCGATTCTCCTAAAGGACGCAAATCTGCAAAAGTTTCCACTAATCTACAGTCTGCACAAGACACCACTTGACAACAATTTACACCAACCCAGTTTAATAGAAAAATAACGTGCTATTTATATATTCAACTAGATTTAACTAAGATGCGAGAACAACATCATTTATGAAAGAAAACTTTGGAGAAATCATGAACAGGACTAAAAGTATTGTTGCTTTTGAGCTTCGAGGAAATTATGAAATTTAAATTATGTACAAAAATAAAAAACACTTTTATCTTGAAATTAAATGGTTTTACATGTAGAATTTGATCAAAAAAAAGAGAGGGGTTTTCTTAAAGTACTACAATATTCTGTGGGGTAATTTAAAAAATCATAAAAAACAGGGTGTTAATCTGTATTTTGACTAAACTAATTAGGGTTTTGTTTTGAACCGGTCCAATCTCTGTTTATTGTCTTATCTCTTGTTTTCATAAGCTGACCGGATCAACCTGTTTACCATGCTATTGAATGCTGCCGTTTTATACTCAATATAGTGGAATGGGTCTGATGTGATCTCTATCTCGGCGTATGCGTCGGTTTCCGATAAATACTGAAGTTTAGATGTTGCTCGCTCTTGGTAATACATAGTTATTTCAAGGAAGTTTAGCTTATTCTCCTGTTCCTCTTCTACTGTAAATTTAATTGATGGAAGTACGGCGTTGATCATTTCGAGTGTTGTTTTTATTTTCCTCCTGTTTAATATTGCGAAGATGTCGTCCACATATCGGTGCCTTATTCTCAGAAAGTTTCGTGTTCTGTTGAGTTCTTTTCCAAAAAATGACATGTACAAGTTGGCGATGAAGCTGGATACCAGATTTCCCATGCCTATTCCATTAGTTTGTTATGTTTTTTACTTCAAAGGTTAAACCATGTCTGTTATGTTTTTACTTTAAAGCGGCCAGGTGGTTTCAGTGATTGATTGATTAGGATGTACGGCCAAGCATTATAGCAGGAACTCCCGAGCACACACCGTACACCCGTTTACATATAACAAAACCGAAGGATAGGATAGGATTATTAGTTGGGAAAGACTCGACCCGGTTACAGACATCTTGTAACGATATGGCAGGTCAGCCTGTAAAATTGATACCAAAAAAAAAAAAAAATATAAACTGGTTAAGATTTTCCCCTTCAAAGAAACGTTTTTTTTTTTAATCGGGCGTGTTAAAAAAAACAGATAGATATATATGTAATAATTAATAAAACATTTTGAGATATGTAATATAATTTTTGTTTCGATTCAGGAAGGTACATAATAAATTTTGTTACTAATGTTTGTTTTTGGTCGGCATTACTGTTTTGGTATAAGCAATTGGCGTCGATTGATGCTCTGGATGAACCAGTTATCTCGATGACAGCTGTTTATTTTTATAATGACCTACCAAAGAATATTAGTTTCAGTAATTTTTTTTGTATGAACCGGTCGCATGGTATTGTTAGTTAAATTTTCAAAATATGCTCATTCTGAAAATTTTTATTTTGGCCGCATTACACCACAAAATTGGAAACGTCACTTACGTGTGCAAAGATGAAAATGGAAAAATTCTGGGAAATTTTCATGCAAAAGATTTGAAAGTCTAGATGTGAATATATGTATATGCGGAGTGTGTATTACGTATAATAATGAAACTCAGAGTCGAACGTGGTTAGGACCATCAATTTAACGCTCGTTCGAATCTGCCCTGTAACGATATGGCAGGTCAGCCTGTAAAATTCATACCAAAAAAAAAAAAACGTTACTTTGAAGGGGAAAATCTTAACCAGTTTTTTTTTTTTTTTTGGTATCAATTTTACAGGCTGACCTGCCATATCGTTACAATCTAAGCGATCGATAGTTAGTAAAATTGTTAGTAAATATTTAGTAAAAATAGAACAACACAATTTCTAAACTAAAGCTTATTCACAACTTATTGATGCTGAAGAGTTGATTCAAGCTAAAATTTGATTCTGAAACTCAGGATTAATTTTAATCCCTATAATAATGATTAATTCTGGAACTATGTTATATTCTGAAAATTGGATTATTTTTTAACAAATTAAGGAAGAGAACCCTTTAAATATTCTTTAAACTAAATGCATTAATATACATTAATGAGCAAAACACAATATAGATACTTTCCCAATTCTAAGCTAAAAATTCTAAAAGAATGTTTAAAAATTAAAAATTACTAAGCTCCGACCATAAAATTTAACTTAAACTAACAGCAATTTCCTACAGATCTAGAGAAAAGGAAATTAATAATGTTGAAGTTAGTTATTTTTAAAATTATATGATATATGTAGAATCACGAATAATTTATTTAAGTACTATAAGTATATACAGTCATAAATATTCATATAAGAACACGTAACTTCGTCCAAAATACATAATTAGTACAAAAAACTAGGTCTGCCACCAAAACAAAAAGTCCACCGTTCTGGCTGAATAATACGTTCGCAAACCGACAACACCCCAACGGCACTCTATACAAACAGAAAAAATGTACCAAATAAAACCCAGATCAGTCTAGCTAAACATCTGTACAAAAACAGAAGACACAAACGCGCCCTTACCACCTCTAGACGAGACCTCCTTCAATTTCCCTGACTCGCTCCTATCCAGTAAATACTTTACAAAGCCCAGAAAGAAAATGGCCCGGACTACAACTTGCATTCACCACAGCAAATCCGAAGCGAAAGTTCTCGAATAATAATACAAAATATCCCCATCAAAACCTACAAAGAACAAGGACCCACTATTCGCCAAACCGCTCCCAAAACCGATCGACCTCCAACCGTGGTCCGCAACTACCAAAAAAAAAATATAAAAGTTCAAAGTTATGGCCTACAAAAAAACAAAGGAAATAGTAAGCTACCCAACTCTCAAATAGAGAAAATATAGAAGGAAGCGACACGCAACCAGTCAACCGCAAATCAAATCAATGAAAAGTTGGGGCCATCCGCCACAAAACAACACACCGCTCGAGTACCAGAAACGACAAAAAACATTAAATGATCGAAACCGCAAAGTAAGTCCAATTAAACCCATAATTACATAAAAAATCGGGCACTATCCGCCGAGCGAACACACGCGCTGGAAGGTCGAACGGCAAAAAGTGACTTTCTAAGATTTTCTCAGATGAAAAAATCATGTTTTGCCATTCATCCCTCCAACGCATCCATCGCTCGGCGAACAGTAGCCAATTGTTGACATGGCTATGGGTCAAATCAGGCCCACCGCGCAATCTGGACCATCTAATACTCCTAGCCGCTCGCAACACTTCTAACTAATAAGGCCTCCATTATAGGACCACCTGTTGTTAACAGAATTGTCAATCATGTAGACATTTTCCTGGAACGGTCGCTTTACTAGCAGCTCAGCCTGGGGGGGGGGTTAAATTCAGTTAGATTGACCTGCAACTGACCGCTATTTTATCCAGGAAAAAGAAAAAGTACAACCCATCTATATACGATAACCGAATACTCACATCAATTTAAGTTCCCATACAAATTTGATCACTTAGCACATTTTAAATTTAAAACGAAACGCAAATATTTACAATTAATTGAATAATAGTTTCTAACATTTTATTAAATTAAATTAAATAAAGGATTTTAATAAATAAATAAATTTTGAAATTAATTCTATTATAAATAATCATTAAAAATTTAATTATTGTTAGGCAAGGAATTTATAACATTGCAATAAATCCCCTCTGCCTCCACAAAGCACCGCTAGGGTCCTATCGGTTCACATATATTACTCGGCCACACAGCAACAATACAGCAAACTTTCCGTCCTAGCAGCAGACCCAATTTGTTGTACCAATCATTTGCTTCAATCGAAATCACGCGTTCCCATATGAACATTTATCACTGTAGGATATTTACGAATAAAGCTCAAATAGGATTTCCCAGGTACGCATTATATTTTGTAGTAACGGAAACGCCTCATCTCCAACGAAACAAAATGGGACAGTTATGGTGCTATCCGGTAGTACCCCAGGACTTGGTAGCTGTAACGAAGGACATCTCTCTATAATTTTTTTCCCAAACTCACTTCTTCTAAAAATTTCACTGTCGTTGTTTCTACCGGATGCGCCGATATCAACAAATACAAATTTATAGTCGGCGTCACATACAACCATCAACACAATGCTATGCGAATTTTTATAACTGTAACACGAGCTATTTGAATTCGGAAATGCCTAACAATGACATGTGTTGGAGCGATTGATCCAACCGAAAAGGAAATAGTCACCTAAACATGAAATCTCAGTCTGAAACACATCAAATATTAACCTAAAATAAAAAAATAAAAAAATTTTAATTATCATATAAATTGGCTAAATATTTACCCTTTGCTTTTATATGAATCATGATCACCCTGAAAATATAACTAATAATTAATAATTCATATAATATAAATGTAAAAAATAACATAATGCACACCCCCTAAATAGTTTCCAAACCAATCCAAATGTCATCTCAAAATGTCAAATAATAGATGGATTCTAGTGTATTATTTTGCGTTCAGTGCAATGATCGATAACAAAGATTATGATTGACGCGACATGTGTGTCGAACTTTTCAAACATAGTCTTTGAATCTGCCATTCCTTGCTGCACTTATAAGAATTACAAGAAATTGTTATCACATTCGGTGTTCTAGTTTTGCTCATGTACGCACATTAAAAAGCAAATAAATCAAAAAACATTAAAAATTAAAAAATTGTAAAAATCATTAAAATTTAATAGATCATAAAATAAACAATTTATCATTTGGCAAAATAAAGTAAAATTAATAGTTTATCATTGAAAATCAAATTAAGTTTGTGAGTCAAAAAAAGGGGATTTTCTGTGGAGCTTTCTGGCAATCAACTCGCTTAAGCAATTGGAGAAATTCTACTTTGAAAAGAAATCTGATGAAATGTGTTCCCATGTATTAATTTCCAGTTTGGAGAAAACCAACGATCTTAAGTGATCCCAAATAACTTGTATGGTCTCTCGTATAATAATGGATACAGTGCATAAAGCTATGCGGTACCCATATCCTAATGACGTCATGCTATCATGGCTTGCCAAATAAATGAAAAAGATTAAAACGTTACTATTTTAGTATTTCTTATTATAATTATTACATTCTGACCGTAATGTTATGGGAGAGTCTTTCCCCCGGAGTTATCGGATCCCTTGTAAACCCCTTAAATTTTTGGATTGTCTGTCCAATTATGTATAACAGACCATCAAAAACTTGCGGCGTCATTCTAGAAATTTCTGAATGATTCTGTGTCGTTCAATAGCATTTCGCCTGTTAATTTTCTATAATAACCGAGAGTTGTTTAAGAATTTCTCCGGCATCACATTTCTCTGTTTACGTGATTTTTTATAAAGCAACGGTATTGCGACAGCTGCAATATCGTTATCTTGTAAAAGATTATTGGTATCCTCATCATCCATAGTAACAACACTTTAAACTCAAACAATTTTTAACTCAAAACAATTGTAAAATAAACACATTAACAGTTGAATTATGTATATATATATATATATATATATATATATATATATATATATATATATATATATATATATATATATATATATATATATATATATATATATATATATATATATATATATATATATATGTATATATATATATATATATATATATATATATATATATATATATATATATATATATATATATATATATATATATATATATATATATATATATATACTAACAATGCACAGCTGAATATGTATTCTAAAAATTCAAAAACTTGGATATTCTGACAATAGCTGGCGACAAAAGCGTTCTGCGATTTTTTCACCAACCATAAATCATCAAAATAAAATAACAGAATGGATAAACGAACGAACACAACCATAAAGGCGGCTTCAGTAAAATAATAAATCAATGAAAGGAAATTTAAAAATTATATTCTTAAAAATTATATCGTTGTACCACATAAGTAATATTGACGTTTATATGTGAAAACTGCAACCTAAACTTTAATAAATCCATAAATTAATTGATTAAGTTCAATACATTTAGCATCTCGATTTTCATTTACATACATAATTTCACGTTGTTCACATTCATTGAATCAAAATTTGGCATGCATAAATAAATACGTCATTATGTGTTGCAAACCAAATCTAAATTCAACTCAAAATTGATATTTCAATATTGGTATTTTATTCATATAATATAGTTAATTTATAATCTTTTAGTATAAAAAAATAATCATACCTAAATAAACTATTTAATATGGATTATATACGGTACTTTCCGATTCGACACAAACTTACTCGATGATACGAAGTATAAGAATCCTATTTGAGTCGAATACATTAAAATTTTCGTTATGTACTGAAAAGTATGGTATATTGGTCACTCATCAGGCAGCTACGACCAAACTACAAAAATTTTCACTCTAACCACATACATTAAGTATCTGGCCAGAAAGTACTGACATAGCGAATTATTATTCAACTACATCAAATATAAAAACCCATGGAGAAACCTCATTTGTGTGTGTATTATGCCCACACGTATATTTGTTAAGAATTTAATTTGTCTGTCTGTAATAAGTTGATTTTTCGGCATTTTTTATTGACAAATATATTAATTGTTCATGGCAATCCCAATATTTTCGATTTGGTAAATCAGAAAAATATAGAGGCCAATCGCTCATAACATATCTACTGAAAAAAAGTAGAAATATCTTCCCCCCTTCCCGTAATTTTGGCTGAAGACCCAGAGTTATACCAATGTACAACTCTGCAAAAAATTGGGATTGCCATGAACAATTAATATATTTGTCTATAAAAAATGCCGAAAAATCCACTTATTACAGACAGACAAATTAAATTCTTAACAAATATACGTGTGGGCATAATACACACACAAATGAGGTTTCTCCATGGGTTTTTATATTTGATGTAGTTGAATAATAATTCGCTATGTCAGTATGTTCTGGCCAGATACTTAATGTATGTGGTTAGAGTGGAAATTTTTGTAGTTTGGTCGTAGCTGCCTGATGAGTGACCAATAGACCATACTTTTCAGTACGAAACCGAACTACCAACAGAACTCATGGAGGGTTCTCATTTTTGCCGAGTTGTACATTGGTATAACTCTGGGCCTTCAGCCAAAATTACGGGGAGGGGGGAAGATATTTCTACTTTTTTTCAGTAGATATATTATGAGCGATTGGCCTCTATATTTTTCTGATTTACCAAATCGAAAATATTGGGATTGCCATGAACAATTAATATATTTGTCTATAAAAAATTCCGAAAAATCAACTTATAAAATAAAATACCAAAATATATTTAAATATTAGTAAAAATAAAATAAGACATGAAATTTAACTGCGTAGTATATCAAATTGAGTCAATTTTGAGACATTTGTATTTAGATTTTATGTACAATCACACAAACATTAAAATCAAAATCATGCAATTAATCAAGAAATCAATCATTTATCATTGCCTGATAAATGCATCCCGGTGGATTACATTTTCCAAATTCACATTAAACTACGAGTACATCACTTATTATACACAAAAACACATACAAATGGAAAAATAAAAATTAATTTAAAATTACATTTAACTAAAAACATGATTAAATAATTTAAATTAATCAAAATAAAAATAAATTACACTAAAAAAATTTTATTTTGCGGAGCAGACAAAAATACGTCTGTCTCCTTCGAACGTTTATCGTCCACCCATTCAAAGCTTACAGGTGGTTTTATGTGTTTAAATTTATTTATTATCCAAACTGCAATCTTTGATGTTTGAACCTATTTTTAATGGTGATTTTGTGATTTCTACGTGTACTAAACAAAAGATTAAAATACTATATGCAATGAAACCAAATAAGCCGCCAACGGAAGACTATATTATGGACATAGAAGCGGAAATCGGGAATATATCGCAACAAAAACAAAAAACGGAATACAACTCGGAATAGTAAAAAATTAAAAAAATTAAAACCTCACCTATATAAAAGCAGACAAAAATAACTCAATTATAATAATGGATATAGACGACTACGAACAAAGAGTGGTAAACATGTTAACAGAAGGTGATACATAGAAATCAACATTAACAAAATTAATCAATAAAGTAGCAGAATTCATCAAAGAAGTCAGCGAACTCTTGAACGAGAAATACCTCAACTTTAAACCAAAAAATATCAAATTCGCGTATTCCAGTTCTATATGCATTACCCAAAGCTCATAAACCAGGACAAAAAATGCGGCCAATAGCTTCGAACATCAATTCACCAACATCAAAGCTTGTAGTTTGGATAATATATAACTAAATCTAAACACATAAAACTACCTGACAGCTTTGAAGTAAAAAACACAATAGACCTGGTCAATAAGATAAAAGCGGAAACCGTAAAGAGAAACGAAGCCTTCGATGTTGTCTCACTATGTCCTAGCATTCCAATAGACAAAGCGATTGAGTTTCTGGAAAACTGGCTAATAAAAATGAAAATTCCAGCAAAACCACCAAAGCGTACATAATTCTCACAAAATTATGTATAGAAGAAAGTTACATACAGTTTAGAAATACCACAAACAAACTAATGGGGTAGCCATGGGAAATCCGGTATCCAGCTTCATCGCCAACTTGTACATGTCATTTTTTGAAAATGCCACCGATATGTGGACGAAATCTTCGCATTAGTAAACAGGAGAAAAATAAAAACAACACTCGAAATGATCAACGCCGTACATCCATCTGTTAAATTTACGATAGAAGAGGAATAGGAGAATAAGCTAAACTTCCTTGAAATAACTATTACCAAGAGCGAGCAACATCTAAACTTCAGTATTTATCGGAAACCAACGCATACTCCGAGATAGATCACATGATACTCATTCCACTATATTGAGTGTAAAAAGACAGCATTCAATAGCATGGTAAACAGGTTGATATTCATCCCAATGAATACCGAAAACTATAGAAAAGAATTACACACGATATACGAAATAGCCAACTTAAACGGATATAGCGAAAATTTTGTAACTAAAATAGTAAGCCGCACAAAACAAAGGAAATATTTAGAAGTATCCACAATTCTAAAACCGCTTAAAACGGAAAGCAAATTTTTATCAATTCCATTCAAAAATATAAAGATAAAATTAAAGAACATCAAAACCCAGGTATGTATCAAATACAATGCGAAAACTGCGACAACCTGTACATAGTGTACATCGGCCAAACAAAAAGAACCATTGCAACAAGATTTTCGGAACATCAGAGAGCCACCAGTAACAAAAACATCAATAAATCAGCCATATCAGCACATATGGTAACAAACAACCATAGATTTGGAATTTCCAGTTTAAAATTAATAAAAAGGGTAAAACATCACAAAAAATTAGACGCAGCAGAATCCGTTCAGATTATGAATACAAGAGATAAAAAAATAAACAGAGATCTCGGGCCGGTTCAAAACAAAAGCCTAATTAGTTTAGTCAAAATATAGATTAACACCCCGGTTTTTATGATTTTTTAAATTACCCCCACAAAATATTGTAGTACTTTAAGAAACCCCCTCTCCTTTTTTGATCAAATTCTACATGAAAAACTATTTAAATTCAAGCACAATTCAAAAGAATAGTTAGTAGAAATTTAATTAGTATTTATAATGGAAGCAATGTAGCTTTCGAAATCTGGATCTACATACCATGGTATATAGATAAAAATAAAGTGTGAAATATAAAAGTGGTTTTTATTTTTGAACATAATTTAAAGGATTAAAAGTAATAGCTTTAAAGGTTAAGAAGGTCCATCATAAATAAAAAGAAAATGATGAAAGTCAACATTTTCTCGAAAATATTGCCAATTAAGGAGTGAAATAATCAAAATATCGGGAATATTGATTAATGCTCTCCTTATTAGAGTGAAATAGTAATAATCCGCAAACATTTCTATTTGTATCAGAAATAAATTTAATATTCAAAGCGCCCCGAAGGGGTTTACTACTTACAACAAGGATTGGTTTATGGTACTTTGATTTATTTTAAAATTGCCATTTAGCAGTCTAGTCGTCTTTTGGGAAAAAATTATATAGGATTATTATTATTGTACGATTCCATTTAATAATTCAAGTTCATAACGAATTTGTCTTATTATTAGATATAAAAGAATATTTAAAGATATCAAAATAATTAAAGATGTTTAATCGTCATCTAATCTTTAATAGTCATTGATTCATGAGTTGTATTAGAGAATGTAAGCCTGCCAATTGTTCACATCGATCAGAATCGGTTTAAGAACTTGAAAATGTATTACGCTGCGATACTGTTATGGGTAAGCGTACAGTTGATCATTTGAATAAATTTCCAATGATTACAATCGTAATGTACATCGATGATCATTATAAATAAATTGATTAATATTCATCTCTTTTTGGATCAGAATATGCAATATTTATTATTTTCCAATCTTTTATGTTTCCCAAGTTAAACATAAAAACACAAAATATGTTATATACATATATGTTGTATGGTATATCTAATTTTCTTTATTTAATGTCGTATGGTATACAGTAAAATTGATAAAATTTTCATAAATTTCCCATTTTTAGATTTTGAATTTGCGTTCTTATTCAATTTTATTTAAATTGTTGTTGGAAGGAAATAAATAGGTTTCAATATACGTATGTATATAGGTTGGAAGGTTAAAAAATCGTATATATGTGTAAGGAAATAGCTATTTTCCGCCTTCCTAAATTTCAATGAAAATGATATGCTAACATTTTTTTTATTACGATTTCTACGAAATTATCAATTTTATATAACGAAAAGATCATCATAAACAAAACCTTTTTGTTTTTCCATTACGTTACAATCTTATCAATTTCCTTTAAGCTTTCTTCATCATCTTTCTGACGAAAGTAAACACAAAAGTCAAAACTACTTTTACATAATTAATAGTAATAATACTCATAATAATAAGCATAATCAAGAAAATGATAAAAGGCAAAAAACCTGTAGTTATGGTATTCGGTTATCTTATTCTTTAGAAAGGCAATCGAAAAAGTAGTCAGCACTATGAAATGATTTTTCCGTGAAATAATTTGTGTACATATTACATTATTTTTATCCTTCCAGTATTTCTTGATGCCTTAACTTATTTACACAATGAAATTAAATTCCATGAAGTGGAAAATGAAGAAGAATTTTATTAGTTTTCCTTCCGTTTTTAGTTCGTTACAATTTGTATTTCATTTAGTTTTTGATTTCCAAAGCTATTTTATGCCACAAAAAATTTTAACATCTGTTCCTCACATCACCATAAACTGTACACATTTTTTTAGCCGCCTGTGCTGCCTTCTTCCCTTTTTTGAGATATAATTTTAAAATGTATCTAATTTCTTCTTTAATTTCACTCATTTTTGATACGGAATAACTTCTCACTGAATAATCAAAAAATTTATTTTCTATTAGTGATCTATGAAACGTTACCTACAAAATGGCACTTCAAAAATGACATATCACCCTTTATCCAAATGAAATATATAACTTTGCTGATATCTATTATATAAATGGCGGAAACTTTTTAGACCCATTAATATATAGTCTAATTTCCTATTTTTTGTTTGGGTAAATAAACTAAAGTGTTAAAGTGGGTTTCTTTAGAGTAATATAAATTTATGTTTGATTGAAAGGTTAAACCGCACATCAATTTACATTTCTAAAATTTCATCCACAAATAAGGTTTAAAATGTAATTTGAGTGAGTGAGTATAAAATTTAAGGAGGAAAAACAAAAATCTATATTTTCATAAACCCCAATTTTAACTTTCAACATATTCCCCCCTAAAAAAAAAATGGGTTCATTCATTCAAAAGTACAACGCAAAAATTTATAAAATATTAATTACGAATTTTCTTTAACTTTCATTTTTATAATTTGTGTATAAGTGTTTGGCACAAAAATAAAAAGCACATCGCAGAAAGTTTCAATATCACCAGAGCAGAGAGATGAACATCGCCGAAACAAAGAAAAGGGAAAATTTTATGATGAATGTTTATGTAAAAGAAAAAATGGAAACTTTCTGTTTATAACACGAAATGTGCTTTTTCGCTCTCTCATTTCGTGTTCAGTCTTTTAATTCGATTTAAATAATTAAATAAAATTAAAAATTATTTTATTATGTATTTCCTAAATAAATAACAAAACAAAAAAATGATTTCTCGTTCGTAGAGAAATGTTGTACTTTTTAGGGTGTCGATAATTTTTGTTTTCGTTCGAACGAAACTTTTTCCTATATACAGTTGCCATACTTAAAAGTTTTGATATTTGGCAAACTTTTCTTTCTATGTATTAAGTATATAATTTAAAGTCTGTTTGTGTTTATAAAAAAAAAAAGGATTTGTTGTACTATTTTTAGGATTATTATATTATATCCCCTTTTTACTTTTTTATTCTAGAAAATTAACCAGATTTTTGTATTTTGTCCCAAAGAAATTAGGACGATTGTGGGTATTGGAATATATAATAACAGTACTAAATAGAAAAAAATTGGGAAAATTTTTTAGAATTTCTTTTAATTTAAATATTTTTATGTTTTTATTTTTGTGGAAAGAAATTTAAATTTTTGTTTCAAGTGGTTTTTTCTTTCTAGAATTTAGAAATTAAATCAGAGTTTAATGATACGGCTTTTTATTTGGATAAACGTAATTATTGCGGAGATTTGAGCTGTAAAGTTTTAATGAAATGGTTTGTAAATACTGCTTATAAAGACGTTCTGTGAGATAATTAGACAAACGTTTTCTTCTAAAAAGATCCATTAACAGATATTTGTTTATGGCGGGATGTAATTAAGAATATTATTTTGTTGATTATAAAACTCACCGAGTGTTAATATTATATAATTAGTAGTTACAAAGGCCGTTGTTACGTTTTATTGCTTTTAATATGGGACCAGTTACTTGGATTAAGCCAACACCTCCTTTCTCTTCAATTTAATCAATGCTCAAAATCAGTGCTTGTCAATTTTTTTTATATTGCGACACCCGAAATCTGAAAAATAAATTCCTGGGCCCCTCCAAAATTTTTTTAAGTTCAATTACATATAGTGAATTTAATGCTTTCTGGCCGTTCGTATGGAAGAATCCAACAAACCAAAATTTTTTTATTTTTTAATTTATACAGTTTTATTAGAAATTATTAAATTAAAAAAAAAAAAATATTATATTTCGTTCCAATCAGGACATTTTCAAATTTTAATTTATTGGATTTGGGTAATTTGATTCATTGAAATTTTCATATCAAATGATTTTGTCGAACTTGACTTATTTAAAATCAAATTTCAGTTAAATTTATTCTTCCGAATTAGCGAAATATGAAAATATTTAAAAATTAGAATTTCGTTGTACAAAATACAGAATTACCAATTTTGTTTTTAAATGACCACCAACCAATTTGAAAGGTGTTTCCCAGTTTATTTAGAATATTGAAATTTTGTGGTTGGAGTTTCAACATACAACTAGGTAAACAGTTTAAACAGATTGAAATTTTTGAAGCCTAATTTGACACCAACGTGAAGTTTCTGATAAAAAATTACAAAAAATATGTATGTATTAAAAATACTCAAAACAAAATTCTTATTGGAATGAACTGAGTGATTTCTTTCCGTTAAGTTTCTAACAAATAATTAAAACATAATTATTTGATTCCAAATAAAACACATCCAAACTAGAAAAACGGTTTTAAACTCCCATTAAAACATATGTAAAGCTTAGAAGAAAGAATTTTTTTTTTTCCTTGCTTTATTATAAGGTTAATATAAAATGCAGATACAATATAATTTTCCAAGTTTTAGATATAAACTTTGCTACGGAATGGAGAAAAATAATACATAAATAGATTTAGACTAAAGTCATATAGTGAGTCAATTACAAGAAACTCGCAAAGAATGTACCTTATAATTAATATTATTTCGTATAATCACAAAACACCAACAGTTTTCACTTACTTAAAAATAAAAAAACCAAAATTTTATTTTTGAATTTATTTACTTTTATTTATTTAAAATTACAACTAGTTTCGATCTTGTAAAGATCATCTACAGGTAATTTTTTGCAATTCTGAGAATTGCAAAAAATTACCTGTAGATGATCTTTACAAGATCGAAACTAGTTGTAATTTTAAATAAATAAAAGTAAATAAATTCAAAAATAAAATTTTGGTTTTTTTATTTTTAAGTAAGTGAAAACTGTTGGTGTTTTGTGATTATACGAAATAATATTAATTATAAAAAGATCACTTACGTCACTCCGCTTCAAAAAAAATTTTTTTTTTTTAAAAATGTTTAATGTACCTTAATTCTAACTTAATTCTATCTTATAATTAACTAAATATATACAACACATAATGCAACAATTACAACAAATTGCCCATCATCATGGGTGTTCGCGTTCTACCAAGATCATTTATTAAATTATTATTTATAAGTGAAAGTTTATTTTTATATTTCATGTAATATTGAAATGATAGATCTTTAATTAAGTTGGTTTTAGTTCGTGAATGCAATCTTGTAGTTCGGTATCTCCTCGGGACATTTAATATTAATTTTAAAAATTAGTTTTGTAAGATTTGAATTTTTTATTTGTGGATGTTAGCCGCATTTCACCATAGAGGAGATCCATACAAGATTACAGCCAGTACAACTGTCTTATAAGCTAACATTTTGTTTTCAAACGATAGGTAACTTTTTACTTTCTTTTACTCTAGTAAAATAAAGTATAGTAATCATGAAAATTTTGAACCTTGAGATTTTTAGAGATTTATTTGTTTTGAGGTCCCCTGAGTCCGAAAAACTGGGTTTCGAAATGGTGTCTGTCTGTCAGTCTGTCAGTCTGTCAGTCTGTCAGTCTGTCAGTCTGTCAGTCTGTCAGTCTGTCAGTCTGTCAGTCTGTCAGTCTGTCAGTCTGTCAGTCTGTCAGTCTGTCAGTCTGTCAGTCTGTCAGTCTGTCAGTCTGTCAGTCTGTCAGTCTGTCAGTCTGTCAGTCTGTCAGTCTGTCAGTCTGTCTGTGTCCTCTCTACAGCCCAGATGGTTTAACCAATCGAACTGAAACTTCAGATTTAAGCTTTTTTGATAAATTGGAAGGTCCCAGTGAATTTTACTCCAAATCGGCTAACCGGAAGTGGCCACTCCCTTGGTCCAGAAAATTTATTTTGCAAATATCTTCAAAAGTATAAGGTTTACAAAAAACTAATTGAAACAAAATGTTTCTAAAAAATAAAAACAAATAAAAATTAAAAATTAAAAAAAAAAATTTAAAAATTTAAAAATTAAAAAAAAAAAAATTTAAAAAAAAAGTTATAAAAAAAAATAAAATTTCTCAAAATTCTCTGTTCGTAAAAGAAAGTCGTGTGTTGGCCACACCTCCATTTTTTTATTTAATAAAGAATATAGCACATAAAAAAGTTTATTAACTTTACTTATTATAAAATTTAAGTGATTTTGTATGTCACTTTTGGATCCAGGAGAATGCCAAGATATTTGACCTGTTTTTCCCAGGTTAATCCGTTTATAAGCAGATTTGTTTGAGGTAGTTTAGTTTTCATCCTACACCGCGAAAAATATATAGCCTGTGATTTGTTAGAGTTTTGTTTAAGACCCCATTTTTTAAAGTAAGCTACCAATATGTTGATATAATCAGTGAGTCTGTTTACTATGACTTTTGAGTAGATGTCGGAGGTGTACTTTAATGGGTATGTCATTTAGAAAAATACAAAATAAAATAGGGCTTATTACAGATCCTTGAGGAACCCCCGAGTTGATATTCATTATACTGGAATTGGAGTTCCGGATCTGAACAAAATATTTTCGATTTTCGAAGTACGATTTCAATAGTTTGATTATGTGCATCGGGAAGCAATATCTATGAAGTTTATGCAAAAGACCATTTATCCAGACTGAATCAAATGCCTTTTCTAGGTCAAGAAGGACCATGCCAGTGGATTTTTTCAAGTTCCTTTGCATTTTAACATGCTGGGTTATGCGATCGACTTGGTGGATGGTAGAATGTTGGTAACGGAAACCGAACTGTTGCGGTATTAACAAATTGTTTTCTTCAATAAAGTCATTTAGTATTTTTGATGATACACTCGAATACTTTACTAACCGAGCTAAGCAAGCTTATCGGTCGATAGCTGTCTACATCACATGGGTTACTGCCTTGCTTCATTATTGCAACCACCTTAGCTATTTTCCAACAAGAGAGAAAATACGATAGTCTAATACAATGCGACAATAAATTTGTTAGAACTTTAAGTCCAGATTCTGGAAGATGTTTCAAGAAAATATTGAAGATTAAATCTTGGCCAGGTGCTTTGAAGGAACGGCTGTTATTTATAATCCCTCTTACCTCTTCTATTGATACATGGAACAACGAAGCGTCGGTTACCACATAGTTATTCATAAGTTCCATACTGTTTTTAATTTCGTCTGATTCTAGAATGGTGACTGCTGTTCCGAAAGCTTTATGGAAATTTTGAGCAAGTGCTTGACATTTTTCATTTGAATCAATAATTTTACTACTGCCATCGGGATGGTTTAATGGTGGGATGCAAGTGTATTTTTTTTTTAGTAATCTTACCGTGTGCCAGTATGGTTTAGATCCTTTGTCCAAAGCTTTTTACTTATCCTGCCATTTAGCGTTAACAATATCATAGATTTTTTGTCTAATTACAGCATTAAGAAATTAACAATATTTCTAAGATAGGGATCTCGACTCTTTATCCATTGTCTACGCCTCACATTACTGAGCTTGATAAAATTTAGGATTTCGTCAGACAGAATTAACTTATATATACTCGAAGGAACAATAGTAGGCACAGAGAACTCTGCTGCTTCGTTAATAGTATCCGCAAGCTGTTTTGTCATCAAGTCAATTTGGCTAGTATCTGTGATAATTTGGTTGCTAGCGTATGACTTCAGTTTGTTATCAATAAAATTGTGAAATGAGAACCAGTCGGCTTTTTTAAAATTGAAAGATTGAATTGTTTGATTTATGCGACAGGTTTGTAAGCGGATAGAACACAAAACTGGAAAGTGGTCTGAGTTAAGTTCATTTTTGGATCCAATATAGTTTACAGGAACTTCGTTACTTGCTAAATAAAAATCAAGAGTACTATTAGTTCTATTAGTATGATGGTAGGTAGGCGTATCTGGAGAGTGCAAGACAACATTCGCACGGCTGTTAAGTAAGTCAAATAAGGTACGTTCACCTTTGTTGGATTTACTACAGTTCCAAAATGAATGGTGGCAATTAAAATCCCCACCAAGAATAAATGGGCTATTTGAATTGAATAAGCGGTTAAGATCCCCTCTAAAATTGCAACGGCTAGATTTGAGCACGTAACATGAAGTTATTTTTAAGTAGGAATCAGGCAGTTCCAATTGAATATAGATATTTTCAATACTTTGAAGAATTAAAGTGGGAAGTAGAGTATATGGAATGGAATTTTTGATGATGATAGCTACACCTCCGCCAGATTGGTTGTCGCGATCATTTCTATAGATCAGGTAAAGTGGAAAACTGCGTCTGGTTTAAGGTATGTTTCTGAAAATAAGCATAATGTCAACGTTATATTTATCAAGGAAATGAATTACCTCATGTTTCTTATTTTTTACGCTGTGGGCATTCCAGATGCAGACATTCAAATAGTTATTTACAGACATAGCTGTTGCCAGAATGACCTGGACATGTTCCGCTGGCTTACGGCATCTCCTGAGTCCATCCATGATGTTTTCCAATATCAATAATAATTCACTGGAAGAGTACAATTTAGAACTATTTGGAATTTCGGATTGTTGCACTATAGGAGCTGTATTTGTTTTAAATAAATTTGACCAATTAACTTGTGAAGTTGAGGCTTCTATGTTAGTTGGTTGACTGAATTGCTGATCTTTAGAATTCAACAAGCTGGGAAATGCTGATGCCCCCCAATTGAAAGATTGCGTAGACTTAGATTGGTTACGTTTGTTGATCTTTTCCCGAATGCGTAAAAACTCATTTCGTTTTGGACAAATCATTGAGTTGGCAATGTGGTTTCCTCCGCAGTTGGCACATACATGTTTTGTTTCAACACTTTTAAACGGGCATTCTTCATCATCTATATGAGCCTGGGCACAATATTCACAACAAAGCTTCATATTACAGTTGCCCGAAGTGTGACCGAGCCTGAAGCACTTCAAGCATTGTGTGAGTCGTTCCGATTTTCTATGGGGAATATCCCAAGTACAAGCAATGTGTCCAATAAATCGATGGCTTTTCAACTGGTTTATAGTCGTTGATTTTGGAAACGAGACAAAATACATTGCACTATCGTTATTCATATTCTCCTTACGCATAACTTTTGTAATGCGCGATGGTGAGAGACCAACCTCTGTAATGTAAGTTTCCACCTCCTCAATAGGCATGGATGGTAAACCGAACAAAACGAATCTTGAAGTTTTATTCTCATCTGATGTGAATGAGAAAAATTCTGCTTTATTCTTTTTTAGCTCCTCGGATAGCTGAGTGTAGTTTGCTTTAAGAAGAAGTTTGCTTTTTAGAAGAAAAAGTTTTTTCGAAACGGAGGATTTGAAATCTTGTTAATGGCAGTTTTGCACTTGAAATATTGAGTATTTTCTATTAATGGCCCATTAACAAGCACTCTCAGAGATTTGGGCAAGGTTCAGCTATATAAGCCAAGGTATGGGGCACAGTATCCAAAAGAAGTTTTTTCCAAACGGAGGATTTGGAAACCTGTTAATGGCCATTTTACACTTAAAACATTCAGTATTTTCTATTGGAAGCCCATTAACAAGCACTGCCAGAGATTTGGACAAGGTTCGGCTATATTGGTCATATAAGCTAAGAGATTGGGGCGCATGGGGCACATTATCCAAAAGAGGTTTTTTCGAAACGGAGGATTTGGAATCCTGTTAATGGCAGTTTTGCACTTGAAATATTGAGTATTTTCTATTAATGGCCCCTTAACAAGCACTCTCAGAGATTTGGGCAAGGTTCAGCTATTTAAGACATAAAAGCCAAGGTATGAGGCCCATTATCCAAAAGACGTTTTTTCGAAACGGAGGATTTGGAACCTGTTAATGACCGTTTTACAATTAATATTTTGAGTATTTTCTATTGGGAGCCCATTAACAAGCACTGCCAGAGATTTGGGCAAGGTTCGGCCATATAAGTTATATAATCCAAGGTGTAGGGAACATTATCCAGAAGAAGTTTTTTCGAAATGGAGGATTTTGAATTTTCTTAATAACAGTGTTCCACTCACAATGGTTAGTATTTTCTTTTGATGGCCCATTAACAAGCACTACCTAAAATTTGGGCAAGGTTAGGTTTGGCAGTGGAACGAAATCGCAAGATTTAGTTTGCAGACATTATTATGCAGTAAAATTTAACGTTCAATCAATTATCCGTTCGCACAATGAAAAGAAAAAAGAAATACCGTTTGTCATCTTTTACACAATTTATTTTAAGTAACAGAAGTGTTTTACTATCATATAATATACGCCACACGGCATTAACATCGTTGATTGATTGATTGAATGGCCCACCATACACTCATTACACATTAGCAATACCGAAGGATTTGAAAGAAGTATTAATTTTATAGATTCGACCCGGTTACACGTACCTATACTTAACAACGTGATTGGATGCTTGTTTTGCTCTGGAACCCTTGGCCGGTTACTCAGGATCTCTAAATCTAAATCAGAACTTACATAATTAATTGTTACTATTTTTTTCCATCGGTGGTTGGGGGTAGGGTAAGATTTCGTTTCACCATCATGTTCCCACCCATGCGGTCATCTAAATTTGTACTTAATGCGGTCATCCAAATTTGTACTTACCATATCAAATGCTGCTTGACGTTGTTGTTGAAGTTGTTGCAACCCCTTCTTGTCTACTCGCGCCCCTCGGCATAGTTGAAGCTACACGGCATAGTTGACAAAGAACCCTTTGGCCACTTTACTAGCTTCTTATTTGTATTTCTTCTACACTTCTGGTTTTCTATAATATTATGCTCATGACGAAGGATTTGATATATCTACCTTGAAAATGTTGGGTTTTGCTCAAAAACGATCAAGGAGATTTGGGAAAGATTTGGCTTCATGAATGACTTAATTTGTTTTCATCTGAAATTCAATGATTTTCGAACCACCAATGATGAACAGCTCCGTACCAACGATGAACAGTTATCACACTTATACGTATAGAGAAAAAAGTAAATACAAATCAAAAATGCAAATTTAAGTTTAGAATTTTTTTATGTACAATAATAAACTTTTATAATAATTTGGTTTTGCTGATTTTCATTGCTCGAATGTAATTGAAGTTTAGTAGCACTAATACTGTGATACATAGATTAGGGTGTGTGGGTTCACAGTTGCGGTTGATTTTTCCGTTGATCCAGAATTTAATAAATCATTATATAAATGCCACAAATCATTCGGTCGTTTTACGTAGCACGTGTAGTGTCCGATTGCTCCAACCGCCGGTGGAAAAATGAAATTTATTACACCTTTCAAATAGAGTGTTTCATCTAGCCTAATGTCAAATTTGGTTTCGACGTCGTACGGCTGTACATACATATAAAAATTTTATTTTGGATAATAATTTTATAATTGACATTTGTTCTTTACAAACGCAACATTTTGATTTGGGATATTTCATTTTTGCTGTTATTTGTTTGAAGTCCTCTTGTATGAACGATGAATTATCGATTGGTAAATAATAATAATCTTTAATAAATAGGTTTTCATCTTTTTGTCAATACATTTCAATACTGCATGTCCTTGAAAAAAAAAAACTCAATTAAATCGGAAATGTTACATTCTGAATTTATTGAGGTAATACTGCCACTTTGCTTAATTCGGGACTGAAAGCATTCTAATAATAGATCTGTCCTTTTTCCGTAAATATTTCTTCCGAAACCTTGCCTCTTTAGCTGAACTATAAATTGTGAATAGGTTATTGGTGATGTTTGGAATAAACGCTTATATAACGTGGAATCCAATGCAATGCAGTAAAATATTTGACTTAGAGAGTCAAACGCGCAGATGTTATTCACCTCGATAGTTTATTGGTTTTGAAATAATTTAAACCCATTTTTCAAGCATTGAAATGGTTTATTCTTTAACGAAATATTCGTAGAAGTTGCGGTGTATTTAATTTTGTTTAACTCTTTTTCTGAAACTTCGTTAAAAGAATTGACTGAGTGACTGTGTAAATTTCATTTTTTTGCTCCACATTTCCTCTGCATTCATATCGTTGTCGCAATACTATATGTTTTGACATTCTTTTCTTTTTGTTGTTTCCTTTGTTTGGGGGTGTATAAAATTTCGGAAAATCGAATATAATTTAGGAGCAACATTATTTTTTCGTTTAACAGGTCAACGAATCTTCCTATTTTCAAAAATTTTCTATCTAGATATTGATTCTTAACCATATTAAACCAATTCTCAAGATTGGAATTTGATAAGTGACCCTTAATGCCAATATAATGAGAAAAACAAGTACACCACAATGGTAAATAAGAAAAGTAATTCTCTATTGCAAATAATATAAAATTTGGAAAATAATATTCGTTTTGAGGTCCAGATGTAATAGTTTTATTAGTTTCAATTAGTAAAATAATTATTTTTTTATGTTGTGGTATTTTTTATAAAATGGACTTTGAAGATATCTTATTTTTTCACCATTTAACTCACAAAATATTAATTCATCAAATTCTGATTGATCTTCTTTGTGGTTTAGAGAATTTTCGCCTGGGTTATAAATTAAATGAGTGAATTTTATTATTATTATTATTGTAGGGCCATGCGGGCGATCAGCCACCTCGCACTGCGACCTGAAAGATCTATTGTGCTGACCCTGCTTAATTATCCGTTCAGTCAATATTCAGGTTCTTAATGAACCTGGCAATACTGCCTCCCGGTACGTGATACATACTATCTGGGTTTATTCCCTCCCAGCTGTACTACAGGAAGGCTAACTAAAACTAGAGGGTGCCTGGTATCCAGAGTCCGCATATTTTGGACTGATTAACCTATCAGCCATTCATCCATCGGCATATGCTGTTCCACCTTAGATTAGTTTTTTTTTGTCAAGCTTTTATCCTTGCGGATGAACGCGCTGTACTTTAGCCTGTGCCAAATGGCCAAAAATGTGCCAAATGGCCTTAGTTACCAGTGGTTGCCACGAGGAGGCAGTACGTACACTTGCGAATTGTGAACAGTTTACCCCTTACACAATTGTACTCATCACGCAGCTGCCTAATACATGACCAGAACAGCTCACGTGATGTGCACCCCACTGGAAGGTTACGGAGCTGGTAGATTAATCTACTCAACTTTGATTCCCCCTCCAATAGACGCCAAACCACCCCTAAATGAGTGAAAGTTTTAAATTTGCCAAAAGCTTCAGTGACATCTTTTTTCACAAACGGACTGCAAAATATTGTGCAAAAAGCTTTAAAAATGGAATCAATAAATTCTAAATTTTTACTGTTTAGAAATAAGCAAAAGGAATCCAATAAAATGTGTTTAGGCTCTTTTTTTATGTTTTAACATTTTTTAAAAATTTGGGTAACAATTATTTTAATAAAATGAGAACAACAGATAAAAACTGGAATTACTGACTCGTTGTGTTTCTCTTTTTGGTGAAGAACCTTAAACGTATTGTCTAAGTATCGTTCCACAGACATTACATTTGAGCCATGTAGAATGGCTAATATTGATGCTCAAGACCAATCAATAACAATACACTTAGGGGTTTGCATTTTTGACAATGAACAACCAAATTTTTGGAATTCCAATAAAAATTTAGTTATGGTGTTAAGCATCATGCTGGATACCATTTCAGCTACGGGAACAATAATGCTGTTAATTTTAATGATGCATGCATAATAAAGGATTCTTTTGTAACTATGCTCGGTATGACAGGCTGGTTTTTTCACAACCCCTCCCGTTCCATCCATATAAATAATCAATGGACCATAATGTTTCAAAAGTTCAGTTTGTTGTTTTCGCAACATAATAACGTTTAATAGTTCTGCAACCGAATATATGTATGGATCTTCTACCACACGGAATTGTTTTTTTGTAAAACAGGTCCGTTACATCACAGTCCTGAACTACATCCTTTCTTTTTAAATATTCTGATTTTATTTTTCGGAAAACTTATTTTGTGGCAATATTCTGGGTATATATGGGTATTCCCTTACTTGCAAGTTTAATACTAGAATTATTTAAGGTTTCAAGCCTGTAATTATGGGCGGATACATGAATCAAGTCAGTTTTTGCTGCTTCTCGCGGTTTGCCTCTAAATTGGTAAAACATTTTCTCACCAGAATGAAAATCCATATCGTTTCTAGTTACAAATACTTTGAGTGAATGCAACAACCAAAACAAACTATACTTTTTTGGAATCGGCTTGACTTGTGCACTGAACCAAAGGAAATTATACATGTATTATTGGCAGAAGTGAGTGCCGCCCTAATAATAAGCCGAATATCGTCATTATTATTAGCTGAAAAATCATTAGCTTTAAGTATTAATCTTGAATCGATATCTACTTTATGACATGACTCCACTCTATTTTACCGGATTTTCTGGAATTTGTGAACGGGAAAATAAGTAGAGGGACATTTTTGATTCTATCTGCTTCTGAAATTGCTGGAGGCAACGGTTCATCCGAAAATGTTGAAGTTGCAATAATTGAGGTTGAACTAATTGCTGGAACCAATGATTCATTTGAAAATGCTAAAGCTGGAATAATCTGTTTTGAACCAATTTCATGATCTTTGTTTACTGATTGAAAATTGTTTTCGATTTTTAGTTTCATAAATAAACCGTTGATTTTTTTTTCATTTTTACGGTTATGAATAATATTTAGATCAAAACAAATTTGTTTAAACAATTTTTTGTCACATTTTACTCCGGCATGTGGATTGAAACCTAACCCTTGCAAAATTTGTCTCAATTTGTTTAAATTAATAGAACTTTTGGTTTTATTATTATACTTTGATACCTTGCACGCAGACTCCATCACTAAAAACTAGGTAAACTAAACTAACTAGCAAAACTAACTTCGCATTAAAAACTCGACCCGGTATAGGGTGACCAATTTAGAAGTTTTTGCAAAGGCTTGCAATGTTATCAAATTTTTGCTGCTATTTTACCTTAGGTAATTTTTTAGTTGCTTCTTTTGTTTTAAAATCTTAGAAACCAAAAAATTACAAAACAAGTAAAAAAGAAAAAAAATCAATAAATTTAGAGCGAATTGGGATTTTTAAATGATTGATCTGAATAAATGCATAAATAATAGCTAAATAAATTAAATTCCGGCTCTGCACAAACGTTATATACGCAGATAAAATGATTACAAATTTTTATTCAGTACATTTTTAAAAGCTTAATTAAAAATCAACCAGCATTTTATGATTTATCCTTTTGTATCCAATTTTTTGGTTGGTATCCCTTATTTTTCAACTATTTAAATGTCAATTATTAAAAATTTAATTTCCATTATCTTTTCCCATTATACAATTTTAATATTTTTCAAATTCATTCCCCAACAATCCCATATATTCACCGAATGGATAAAACAAAAAACCAAATCGGCAAACATAAAATACCATCAACAATTGACAATACGGGAGAAATGTACGAGTATATTCGTGAAAAAAAAAATGAAAATTAATTTCCATTTTTGTGTATACTATGCTGCAGTATACATTCGTAGTTATTTCTGAATGATTGGTTATATGGTTAGATTACGCTTTTTGTATAAAAGCTTGCAGTACATTTACGTTAATCTATCATCCTATTTACTCACGCCCCAGAATTCATTTGCTTAAACAAAAATAGCATCACCCACCCAACCCCGCTTATAGACTTTCTTGCTGCTGTTGGGTTATCATTTGTGAGGTGAGTTTTGATTGGGAGCATCGAAATGTGGTGAACAACTTTTATTATGTTTTTTTGTTGGTGAACTCTTTTGAATAATAATACATTTTCATTATTTTTTTATGTTATATAGTATACCTGGGACATTTTTTGTAGCTTTGCCAGTTGGTATCAATTAACCACCTGTTGGAAAATGAAATTCAGTTCATATTGTTTAAGTTTGGAGCATTTTTATTTGTTAATCTTGAATTGTTGAATTCTAACTATAATGAGCAGTGTATTTTATTATTAGTAAATCTTATGTAGCGTAATAGGTACATAGCAAAAAATTAGGTATATCCGACTTGTTATAAAAATTAATACTTACGGCGTCATCCATTTCTTTATAAGTCACCAAACTAGCGTTTTTTATTCTACAATTAATTCCTGTTTCCCTAAATTTGGACACAAATACCCCAATATTACATTCGGTCACGACAAAATGCACACTTAGACTGGTGGCGATCCATATAACACAGACTATATCCCCTTTACCCTTATTAGAACCAATTAAAGCTACATACTTATGTAGCAAAGAACATCCATCACTTTACTTGTTTGGTATCTAAAAGCAAATAAATTAGAAAAACATATTTTGAAATACATATTTGTTGATGAGACCCACTTATTTTGTTTACATTAGAATTACTTTTAATTCAATATCCGTAAGAAATAAAATGAATTACGATGAATCGTGAAATAATTTAAGTTGAATACGGTAAATGATAAAAATTTATTTGTAATAGCTGTTGCCATAAACATTGTATTGGTTTATTCATTATCAAGATTTACTTCAATCCAATATGAATGGTATAAATTTCTTTTTATTGGTTTAATTTAAAATTAAACTTAAATCATTCATAAATGACAGGTTGTTTGCCTGGAACTTGAGGACATGAGCAAAAAAGTGAACCAATGTCTCTTCCTCCTCCAAACAGCTTCTACAAAAGTCATTTTCCTCCAGACTCCGCCTTCTTGCATGTTCTCCAAAAGTAAGTACTCCTAAAGATTAATGTTTTGGTGCACCACAAGTCTAGTTTTGGCCAAACTTGTCTTACTAAACTACAGGTGAGGTGTTACTCCACCTTTCCTCTGCTAAGGCTAGCGCCTGTTTCCAAAGTGCTAGTTTAAGCGTTACGATGGGCCTCCCCAGCCTTATCGCTTACGGTTTCAGCTGGAGATTCATACCGTCCCTAGCGAGGTCATTACCCCGCCAGTCCCAGATTAAGTGAATATTGAAACGCTCACTCATCTCACTAAGAGATAAGTAACACCTCAACGCCACTCGTGACGCCAAGGTAACTTATTCCAACAACCTGATTGCCGCTTGACTATCCTTATAGGTTGCGGTAACACCTCAGGATATCACATTACGTTAAAACCATGTCACGACCTCTTCAATCGCTATCACCTCAGCTTGGACAGTGAAAGTGTTCGTAATGAACCAAGCACGTCAACTAGGCATCGTCCACAAGAACTAAACATTTCATGAACCACATTACGAAGCATTTTGTATGTTGATCTTCATTTGAATCCATACAAAATTCAACTAACTCAAAAATTGAGGCCACCAGACCATTTAAATCGCCGTCGGTTTGTTAATGGAATGCTTGACCGAAATGAAGGTTTTTCATCAAAAATTATCTTTAGCGATGAAGCTCATTTTCATCTTAACGGGTAAGTCAATAAGCAAAATTGTCGAATTGGGAGAGCGGAGAATCCTCATGTTATTCACGAAGCAGAACTTCATCCTTCAAGAGTCGCTGTTTAGTGTGGTTTATGGGCTGGTGGCATCATTGGGCCGTTTTTCTTTGAAAACGAACAAGAAAATGCCCTTATAGTGAATGGGGAACATTATCGTAACATGTTGACTGGTTTTTTGTGGCCCAAATTAAATGTGTCAACGACCATTTATTGTCAACAAAATTTGCTGATCGCATAATTTCAAGAAATTGTGAAGTTCCTTGGCCACCAAGATGTCCGGATTTAACACCACTTGATTATTTTTTGTGGGGTTATTTTAAAGGTAAGGTTTATGCTAATCATCCAGTTCAACAACTTAAAAAAACATTCGAGCTGAAATTGAGGTCATTGATCCGCTTTTATTGGAAAAAGTATGGCATATGAACCATATTGCTTTACATACATAAATGGCATAGAACCACCTTTCATTATCAATTAAAATGTGGGTTTTATTTACAAATAGAAAAAGGACTAACAGACTAACAGCCCACCCTGTATTTCCCGGAAACAGCTATCGCTACGTCGTCTGCGTGTACCCTCGCTCTCTAGTTCCAGTAATAACCCATTTACGACTGTGTCCCAAAGAAGAGGAGATAAGACCCATCTCTGCAGGGTTCCCCCTAACCACCCACCTTTAATGATAGTATCGCCCACCTCCGAGCTAATAATCTTGCTTACAAGCATATGATCAATTAACCTACTTACAAGGGACCCTCTAAACCTTTTAGGTGAATCGATTTCTCAATCGTTCGTAACAAGGCGTACAGAGCTGTATCCACAGATGCACCATTAATTTACGCATGCTAAGACAAGTAGATGCTGGATTATTACATTTATCTTCAAAATAAGAAAGCTACCTTTGTGCAAAATTTCGGTCAAAACTATCAATGTTTGTAAGGGAAACAAAAATAATAAAATGTAACACCAAAACGAGCGGCATGACATTTTTTAATCATTGTTTGGTAGTCAACGGTATTAATTCATGTCTTGGTAACGTAATTCGCCGAGAAATATGAAAATCTGGAACAAAACGTTTATTGCGAACTTCCTTTTATATCATTCTACCATTGCCTACCATTTCTGATGTATAATTATTTTATTTATTTCAAAGATTTTTGAGTCATCATTCATGCCTCTGGAACTTTATGTTTTATGGTGACTTTACGTAATTTTTTCTGCAGCAAAAATTTTCAGCAGAAAACAAATATAATCAATCGACGAAGTCCATTTCGTAAAAAAATTTCCCCTCCCCATTAAAATATTTTTAAATTGCAGAAAAATTTTAAGAGGAGGTACCAAACTGACAAAATAAATCTTGCTCAACTTTTTGCTCATTCTGCCAATTTGAAAGAATAATAAGTCGTATGTGTTTTATTTAAAAGTCTTCCTACTTTTTCGTCACAGTGTTATCTTGCAGCTAATTTATAAATAGGATGTCTGTTTTTACTACGTAAATATTAGGTCATTGACCTCAATACCGGGATTAGAATGGATAGGTGTTGAATACCACATTGTTTTTTGAGACACATATATAAAACTGAATTTTTTATGGGTTGAATTTTTCTACAAAATGTAGGACAATTTATTGAATAGTGGGTGCATTTTATTTTAAAATTAAATTGCTCGACTTTTTTATTTATGTCCAAAGATTTGACATTTTGTATCCAAGTCAGCAAAGTTCAATTAAAAATGATTATTTTCAACTGATTAGAAATGGAAAATTCTTTCATTAATGGCTTACTTGACTATGTTGTGCAGAATATTTTTCTGCAGAAAATGTCCGTAAGGCCACCAGCAGGTTTAAAATAATATTTAATCGCAGTGTCAAAGAAACCAAATAGAAGAATGGCAGTCGGGATGAAAGAGTATTATTGCATTGAAAAGAAAGGGGAGGGAATGTCGCGATAGAGCCTGTACAGTACTTTTGAATTATTTTTTTTCAAACAATATACAAAATCATTTTCTAAATATATATCATCATCAAATCTGTAATCATATTTAACTCATTATATCCCATGTTATTTCATTAAAATCATTCGTAGGTTTTTTTTTGGCAACCAAAATTATTTAAAAATCATATCTTCGTTACGGCCAATAATCATGAAACTATCATGCAAATCTAATGTCGGCTGCTATTTGGCTACATATTGTCTATTAAGTAGATAAACACAAATACAGCGGCATTTTATATCGTGTAACAGCAGTATTTGAAAAACTGTAAGATATTTTAAAACAACATTCATGTTTCTCGTCAAATAACGCAGTCTTTTTTTAAAAAAATCTTTTAAGGAATGATAGTCTAGAGAATATAAAATTAGTCTAAAATTCAATTAACGTTATTTGGATAACATTTTCAAATTTATTGGGTTATGTTAATTTAAATTATTTGCGGTACGAGGAATAGGCAAATGTTTCATGGTAAGTTTCGAAACGTATAGTATTATAACCCAGTCAATAAAGCCAAAAAAAAGCGTCATTTGACACTAGAAGCTAGGTTTGCCAAAAAGTTGAATCACCAAACCGGGAAGGAGGTTTTGAAAAGAGTAATAAAACAAAATTAAAGCCATTTACCTACATGCAAGTCCTACAAATTTTACAATAATAATTTTTCCAAAATCGGGAAGAATACCGGTTACCAAGGCGTCTAGCAAACCTTCGAGGAGCCGAAGCATGAATTTAGATTAAACCTTTTGCATTAATTATCTTCTGCTTGGTGCCTGGATCAAAATGTATAGTTTTATTGGATGCAACTGTGCATGATTGAATAAATTATATCCGAGTTAACTAACGAAGTCAAATTTCTTAAGTTAGAAAATGAGAAACTGAAAAATTCTTTACAAGCAAAGGAACTTGAGGAACAGGATGCTTGAGAGTACCGTAATAAAAATATTTTGCAAGCTAAGAAACCAGAGGAACAGTGTGCTTCTGAGTTCCACACTGAAGAAGAAGAATTAAGAGAAGAAACTGACTGGATCCTACAAAAGAACAGGAAGAAGAGACCTGCAAAAAAAAGGAAGGCAGAATCTTCTCCAGAAATTGTAGTTACAAACCAAACTTCAAAAACAGGTGTATTAAATTAAAATCAGCGAAATTTAACCCAACAGGAAAACCAACCTTCCAACTAACAAGGAAGATGGCCAAAGCCTAATTCTTGAAAAAATTCTAAAGAATATGGAAGCCTTAAACTTAAGGCTACTTAAACAAGAAAGCACCCTGGACGCTATAAATAAGCGGTTAAATAAGCAAGAAACAGTGAACGAAATCACTTCCATGATGTACCATCTATGAAGATGAATAACACATTCTGAATCGCCAATTGGAATCCAATGGGCTGTTGCAACAAATTCCAGACCTAGAAATTTTTCTAAATTTAGAAAAGATAGGTATATGCATAATTTCAGAATCTCTTCTGACAAAAGATTCATTCATTACAATTCGGGGATCCAGTGCTACCATGCCCTCCACCCAGCAGGAAAAGCGAGAGGAGGCTCAACCAATTTGTAAAGGAAAACGAAATTGAAAAAGAAATTTTGCAAGTAGCTACCTTTAATGTTCGATTGAATAATTAAAATGCAATGAACTTATCTTCAATAACTATATTGTCCTCGGCGGTATAATCTATGAAAATCTTCGTTATAATCTATGATCTAATCTTCTGCCTCGTTTCGTTTTGAATCTGCCTCTTCATACTCGTACTGCATTCATCATATTCTTTGTCGCTTTACAAAATATTGTTCAACTACTTTTAGATCACCATTTGTGATCCAAAATGAGTGTTGGATCAAATGTTGTTGTTACTCCACATGAAAATTTTGATCTGATCTGATCCGAATCTAAAGCCGAGAAAATCTGAACAGCAAAATGATCTCAAGAATAGGCTAGGGGACGAAACGAAAAGCTATCATATACACAAAGTTATCCCCTAACTGAAACATCAGAACTAAATAGAGCGGACTTCAGAGCCCACGGTAATTTTAGTTACACAAATCATCTGTAACTTTCAAGCCGATATGGATGGTGGAATGAATTAACGCCATTAAATGAAAAAAGAATGGCATTAAAGTCCACCATAGAAAGGAAATAATGCCCACTGTGATTCTGGAAAATGGAGATTTCCTTTCTAATTTTAAAATTAAATCTTTCTTTTTCAGAATCAAACTCGCAACACGCCCCAATACATTCGTAGATCCTATTCTAGCCAGACGGATTAAGCCAACCAAAAAACAACGTGAAACATTTGTGATTTAACTATTAAAGGAAGCGAAACAATTCCATTGAATCGTGTACCAGGTGCACCGGTTAATAATGCGGATTTTGTAATAAAAGCACAATAATTTTGAGAGAAAGATCAAAAGTATTTTATTCAAAGAAATGTCCATCGCTAGCTACATACATTTTTGCTCTATCTTTTAGGTAATTTGTGGATACCGTCCCAATAGGCAAACCATTCACTGACCCGATTTCCACTTCTTCATATCTTTTGAAGTGCTTTATTTATTTATGTATTTTATTTATTTATTTAGTTTATTTAGTTTATTTTATGTACATAAATTTTGTATTAATACCACAACAAGCGAACACAATCGATTTTGAGCATGAGCTCATTCATAATAGATTGTGAACCGTACGATGGATTAACATAGTTAAAAATAATACAGCAAGGCCATTACGGCACTAACATTCAAATTCATCATTCGCTCGCTTATGGGTTTTCATATTTTTCGAGCTTGATGTATATTGGCGCAAATTACTGGAAGTCTATCATTTTTTCGTTGAACGATAGCCCCAAAGTCCCATCATTAGAATTTTTCAATGTGTTGCAATCCGCAGTTTTAGAATTTTGATAGGATTTATTAAGTAATTAAAAATAAAAATGCTGCTCGGAGAGTGCGTTTGCCATCGATCGAAATAAGTGCAAATCTGCCGCAGCAAAATCTGGTGAATGCAGCGAGTGATTAGTACTTCGCTTAACGTATTTTTAACTGGTTTTGAAGTGTTTGATGGTGCATTACTCTGAAGCAAAATTAGTTTTCCATGTCTTCTGGCCCATTCTGTTCATTTTACCAACAAAGCGTGGTAAACACCAGTCCGCCAGTCACAATTCTTTGGAAAAAAAAAGTTTCTTTCGGAACGTTGAAGCAACATTTCAGTGATGGTTTCTTTTCGGTTTTCCATTCCCCTTCATTCAGTTGATGTGGTACCCATTTTCCTTCCATTAATATATTTCCCATTACGGGCAAACGATTGGAAATTGTCTGCTGAGCAGCATTTACATGCATCTTTATTCAATAATGCTTGCAATTGTTGATTTTCAAAAGGCGCACAATAAAGTGGCATTTGAAAACCTTGAACTTCAATACCTTCTGATTCATTGAATTTGATAAATTTTGCAAAGTCGTAGATGGTATGGATTCCCAAATCGTCGTCAACAAACTTTTTAAAAGCTTGAATTGATTCTGGGCACTTTCTCATTTTCTATGGGATTTAAGTCTGGACTGAACACATCGATATTTTTTTGGGCGAAGTACTTTTTTGTCTTTAAATGAAGAGATAAGAAAAAAAACCAGTTCTTAACAAATTATTTATGTTTATCTGAAAGCCAAATTGTCTATCTACAATTCAATATTAATATCTCACAACTTTGGCGGTATGGCACGGAGCGTTGTCCTATTGAAAAATAAATCTGCAAGTCTCGCCAAAAATCTTTCACACAGAAGGCTTAAATTCGTTATGCAGGACCTGCAGATAAACAGCTGCTGTAATTTTGGAACTGAGGAAGCACAATCGACCGGTTTCATTTCGAGAAAAGCATCCCCAGACCATAACTCCTTCTTTTTTCGGTGGAAGTCGATTAAAAAATGATTTTCCACTGGCGTTGTCTTTCTGGGCCTTCCAGAGCCTTTCTTTCTTTGTGTACTGCCCATCTCTCGCATTTTTTTAATATTCCACGCGACAGTACTTTAAGGAATGTTTTATCTTTCTGCTATTTCACATGTGGCTAAATCAACATATTGCTTTTACACTGCTCATTAACTTTTCCCAATTTTTTAACTAAAATTGCACTTTACTCTTTATTTGACTAGGATCACCTATAGAATAACTTAATCTTATAAAATATGCACTATTTATACCCAATAAAATATTTGCAGGCAATAAAACATCTGCACCCTAATTACGACCAACAACGGTAGGCGTAAAATAATCTAATTGCTTGACCAATTTTTTTACACATCAGTTGCGGGGTTGTACCGCCGACGTAATAGAGGCGAAAGGCGATTCAACAAAATATTAATATTGAAGGTAGAATTTCTACAAACCAATGAAATACAAAACAAAGAATGTTTATTTTATTCCATTACTTCCACGCCCTTAAGTGCCAAATGGGATATTTTGAATATTTTAGCAATTTATCGATTTTGCCCTCTAAATTGTATGTATTTTTAATTTTTTTTTTTTTTAAATGAGTCATTAATGTATTTAAAATAAAACAATAAGACAATTGCTTTCAAAAGTTTTGTAATTTTAGGAAAAAAAGACTCCAATTTGTAATAAAATATGTTTGTCCAATTTTTTTCGCCCAGCACTGTATATAGGACTATAACTAAGTTTAATGTTTTAAAAGTTGTGTTTCATAACTAATACACTTTTAAAATTGAGTACCAAAATAATCTTAAAATAAAACTAAATTAACAGGAACGTCACACCAATAATAAAATAAACGTAACTCTGTAAATAAATTCAAAATTAAACAAGGAACATTCATTGCTGCAACATAAACTGAGAATGGAATTTTTTTACCAGCAAAATATTGATACATTTGGTCTAGAAGTGGATAATTTTTGTATTTATTTGGACGCTAAATGTGTTTGTTAACACAATATTCATTTGTGAAAATAGAAATTCACACTAATACGTGAATGGAAATATTGTTAACACAGCTATTGTCAACTTTTTTGGAGATGTAAATTGGTTAGGACGACTTTGCCACACTTTCAAAACCTCACTATCAATATTAAATGTGATATTATTCTTAAACTTTCAAATTTTTCACACAAAATAAGGATACCCCTGAAGCTCAAGCAATTCAGTTTCGAAGTCATCGAAATCTCACCAGGCAAAATCGTAAAAATTGACATCAGAAATAAATTTGTGAGGGTGGCGTATAAACTTAATTAAGCTTTTAATTTCTTAATGAAGCAGAACCGATTTGCGAAAGATTCCTGTCGAAACTTTTGAAAATATCTCGTGTGGTACTCCTTTTTGAAACATGTCAATATCTGCTACAAACTTCTTTAAGTTGAGGAAATATTTTAAAGGTTGGTAGTTTCGCTCAACGGCGCTAAACTCAACTGTCCGAACCCAACTCAATCCTAACTCAACCTATAACTCTAGCCTCAACTCAATCCTCAACTTATTACCACGTGGTTATAACAGATTCAAAAAGTTTTCAATTCTCCGCCTTTATAATAGAAACAGATTGGCGAAAAAAATTCCAATTCGGACGGTGAAGCAACTATTTGCAATTATCGAGTGGTACACTAAGTGAGTTTATACATACTTATATTTTTCACTATGTACAGATTTGTTTTGATTTTTTGCTTAACTACATTATGCTATATATTGTTCGTCCAAAACCAATAAGTCTATGTACGAATATCTTTTTAAAAAAAAAAAAGCTAAACAATTGATTTTACTAATTATAAAAAAATGAAATACTAATAATATAACTAATTACTAAAAAAATATAATAACTAATTATAAACTAAAAATTAAAACTTATAATAATACAAGACAAATCTAAAATAATATAAATTAATAACAATAACTACAACAACCAGTTATCAAAGTGAAGCAAAAAATACCCATTATAAGAAAATCTATTAAGTGACATCGCGAAAAAGAAATGTAATGTCAGCCGTTTCAAGAAGCCATTTTTTAGCTTTGGATATAAATAATTTGGAATGAATATGCCCTCTAATACAAATAGGTAACGCGTTGAAAAAAACTGGAGCAGTAACAAGGATATAGCGGCGAAAGTGGTCAGTAAAAAATCGGGGAATATTATAAAGAACACTATGATTAGCTCGAATATTGTACCGAATAAGGCTACTTATAGTTTGTTGCCCACTACGCCGAGAAAATATTATTAAAACCTTATAAACATACAAATGTTGTAACGGTAAGATATTATTAGCCGTGAATAAAGGACAAGATGACTTATATCTGCTTTTTCTCAATAAAACTCTCAAAATAGTTTTCTGTTGCACACATAAATAAAGTAGAGTAGTTGCACAGCACCCACCCTAACATTATAAACCATATTCCAATTTAGACATACCAGTGCATGGTAGATACTTTTTAGCACAGGAACAGGGCAAAAATCACGCAGGAGAAAATTCTTGAAGCAGATGACAAGTAACGTTTTAAAGAAGAGACATGAATTTTCCAACTGAGATTACTGTCCCAATGAACCCCAAGATATTTAAACGCGTTGACTAATACAATATTAATACACTGAGAATGACACCCAGTAGATGCACATTTAAACCCCACATTTTTTTAACCCCGGTATATTAAAAACCAAATTTTTATAGATCTTAAATAGCAGAAGCCCCAATACTGAACCTTGGGGAACACCAACGTCCACAATTTTTGATTGACTTAGGGTGTTACTAAGTTTACCTCTACTCGCTGTGTTGACAAGATAAGAAGCGAACCACTTTGTAGCAACTCCCTCAAAAACCAATATCATATAGAATATTCAGAAGAATTTTATGGTCAATCATATCAAAGGTTCTAGCAGCATCAATAAATAAACCAGCACAAGCTTCACCAATGTTCAGTCCGTTATGAATTGTGTTCAAAAATTCCAACAAAACTTTACTTTACTACGTTACTTAATACATTATTCTTATCTAAAAAAAAGACTCTGTTTTACACTGCCTTCTCTAAAATTTTCAAAATTACTGGCTGCAAGGCTATAGGTCTATAATTGCCTTCATAATTACGATTGCCTTTTTTAAACAACGGAATAATGGTAGCAGTTTTCAGTCTTTCAGGGACTATTCCTTGTACGAAAGAAAGATTGAAAATATGAGTAAGAACGGGGCTGACATAATTAGTAATAGCTTTCAATATATAATTACTAAGACCATCATTGTCGACTGACTGCTTCGGTTCCAACGAGTTAATGATATATATAATTTCATAATTGGATGCGGAAGTCATAAGAAAAGTTGTAGAATAATAATCATAATGCAAATCGTAATTAACAGACGAGTTATACGAGCCAAACGTTGCTCTTAATTTATTAGCAATACTTGTAAAATAACGATTAAACTCATTGGAAATTTCGAAATCAGTAGTAATACGCTCACCATTTTCAGATAGATTGCTTTTGTCTATAAAATTGTTATGAAGCTGCTGATATCACCGAACGCAAATACGGTTTTCTATTAACAACTAACGATGATGATGAGAATTCACCGCCTTTTTGAATTTTTGCAGATGAAATGGAATTATTACGTTTTTTTTGTATCTATGCTTGATGGTTTTATTACAGATGCAGAAGATGATGAGGTATCAGCTAGGTTTAATAAATGGTTTTAATTGATCCAGTTTTTTTTATTAAAATAGGCACATTATCTTGTCCAGTTGATATGTAGACTAAGCCTCTGTTAGTGAAAGCTTTGACGATTGACTTGTCAAACTGTAGTTGCTTTGCAGGTCTGCAGATACTAGAGTTGACCTTGGTTAAACCATCATTGCAATAAATACTTTTGTCATGTTTGAAACCAACATTTACTAGTTTAAGGCCACCAAATTCCTTGTAATTCTTAAAAAATATCGATTTATCCATTCGACTTCGAAACTTAACCAAAATATGCGAAGGTTTATTGACAGAGTTTAATTTATGTGGTAGACGGAAAGTTTTAATAATATTATTGGTATTGGAATACCCGAAGACTTTACAGATACCGCTTATATGCTGATCTGATAAAAGGCCATGCACAATTGGAACATCACTTACCACCATATCACAGGCAATTAATTCTCTTTCCATACAATCAACGTGCTCCTCTAACATATCAAACATTTTTGTCACATTATTAAGTAATTTGTGAATTTCGGATTTTATGTCATTTTTAATATCACAGATTGACATAATAAATTCATTTTTAAAAATTCCAATGTTTTTTTTTCAATTGTATCGAATTTTTCATATATCAAACATTTCAGCATTTACAGACACCATTACACAACAGAAGATTATTTTATGGTTTTATTTTTAATTATTGTTTAACATTTTTTATTTATTAAATTGATGATTATTAATACAAAATAATATTAATTATTAAATAACTGAACGTAACTATATAGTTAAATACAAAATTAAATGCAAATTATAGCACGAACGAATTTAAAATTAAAAATAAAATAAATAAAAATATTACTACACAAACTATACGTGTTATTCGTTTGAAGTTATCTTCGTGAATGACCCGAAGGTAAAACACGACGCCATGAATCAACCATGAAAAATGAGGTGATAACTACTCTGAACTGTCGAAACCCTTTACGGACGTTTCAACACCACGATCTGTATGATTTTGCACTAGATCTAATATAAGCGTTTGTTTGCATAAACCGCCAAATTCTGTTACGGAAACTAGCTTTCTATGGGTTTCAAAGCAATGTAGTCAGCTGGACAGTTAGCTTTCCTATAGATTTCAGTATTATAAAAAAAAAATGATTCCACCTCAAATAAATTTGGTTTAAATTGTAGTACACCTTAAGGATCGAATTATTTGCAGATGATATAGATATTATTTATGGTTGCAAAAACGTTGCAGATCTTAAACATCTTACAGAGTCTGACTTGAAGATAATTTCAAATTGGCTGTATATAACTTATAAATCTATCGCTATATTTTTTTACTTAAAAAAAATATTTGATGAAATAACTAAGTGAATTTTATGCATTAAGCCGACTCAAATTATCATGTATTTACATATTTAGGTTAGGCCTTCAAAAAAAACAACCAACTACCTTGGAAAGCTCATATAAACCATACCAAATCGAAAATTTGACTAATTGTCGGAGCTCTTAGGTAAACTGCTAGATACGATACACATTTGCGATTAAAAATCAAACATTAAATAAAAAAATTTCCAGCGTGAACATTTAGAACGTCATCAGTTTGACGGTTGGCAAAATAATTTCATCAACGTGCTTACGTGCCTAACTCTGGGGCCATATTATGAAATTTTTGATAAAGTTTTTTTTTTTCGATAATCTCGAGAGTTTCGATAACATCGAAAATAGTTAATCGAAAATCATCTCAATTTAAATTTGACATCATAGATATATGTATATACATATAAGACATTTACTTGGCACATGCTTGGATGTAAATTTATTTATTTATTTACCATAAACGGGATAAAAATCCTTTTTTGATTACAATTTTATTTTTCAATTTTACAATTTAGTTTTTATTAATTTTTTAAAAGAACATTTAGAAATATTAAAATCAAACACATCAAAATTACAATTAAATTGTCGACAAATCGTCGGGATCGGAGCATTATGTGCGTAATTAGATTTAAATGTCGGCAAACATGTAAAATTCCTAATCCGAGTAGGTTTACAGGGCACATGAATATAAATCTTTGCAAGTAGTTTAGGGAAGCCAATCGAACTGTTAAGCAGATCAGCGATGAATGTTGAAGCAGCACATCTACGTCTTACAAGCAATGAATCCAAATCAGCAATTCTACAGCGGCCACCGTAGTTCGGATCAAATAGCCAATTCAAATTATGAAGATACGTAGTAAATAATAAATTGCTTCTGTATTCGTTAAATTCTATCGATATAAATATTGTAAGCAGGATCCCAAATAATCGACGCGTATTCCAAATTAGACCGAACAATGGAACAATACAAAGTTTTAATTGATTGTGGATTACGAAAATCTTTTGTGATACGACGAATAAAGCCAAGTAGAGAATTAGACTTAGCTACTATTAAATTAATATGGTCTCGGAAATTCAATTGATGGTCCAGGATAACACCCAAATCTTTAAATGTCATAACTCGTTCTAGCTGGTGATTACCAATAAGATATTGTTGAAGAATAGCTGCTTTTTTCCGGGAGAAGCTCATAATCTTGCACTTTTCCAAATTTAAGTTCAATTTATTCATAACTGATCATTTATACAGCAAATCAAGATCACTCTGCATTTCATTACATTGTTGCGGGCTACATACACTTCTTGATATTTTCAAGTCATCTGCATATAATTCACAGTCGCAGTTCTGAAACAAAGAAGAAATTTCATTGATGAAGACATTAAATAATACACGTCCTAGGTGGGAGCCTTGAGGCACTCCAGAATGAACTTCAATCATATTAGATGTAAACCCGTTAATTTGAACTACCTGCTTCCGATCACGCAGATACGATCCAATCCAATCCAAAAACAATTTACTCATTCCAAATCTGTCCAGTTTGGCAAGAAGTAACTCAAACTGAGGTGATTCAAATGCTTTCGCAAAATCAGTGAAAACCACATCAAGCTGACATTTAGAGTCAAAGGCACTGAATTCTTTAGATGTTAAACTTAAAAGATTTGTAGTGGTAGAACGATGCCTGACGAATCCATGTTGTTGAAGTGATAATAAAGGTTTAACATTAAAGTACAAATAATCAGAAATAATAAGCTCAAATAATTTTGGAATTGATGATAATATAGATATGCCACGATAATTTTTAATGTTGCTCCGTTTTCCGGATTTAAAAAATGGGAATTATAATTGACTTTTCCCATACCAACGGAAATACACCACTCTTCAGAGACGCATTAAATATCAGAGATAGTGGTAATGATAGCGAGCTGTTAAGATCTTTAAGTATTTTTGCAGGTATTCAAAACCACATCCCGATTTCATCTTGAATATACCAAGGCTAACATCTTTTTCTGAAATATAAGGTATTCCAATTAAATTTTGATGATGCGAACTTCGAGGTCCTAATGAAATATCAATAGCATTATCATTGTATTTTTGGTAGACTGATTGGAAAAATTCCGCAAATAATTCACATACTCGTATGTCCTCAGCATTACAGGCAGTTACATCATTTAACGACATCATTTGTGGATAACCAGAATATTTTCTTTTGACATCAACAAAGGGCCAAAATAGTTTTGGGTTTGAAATTAAATTATTTTCCAGCCGTGAAATATACCATTTTCCTCAGTTCCTATAGGATCAGCGTTGTTCCTTATCAAATTCCCGGCGTAGTTGTAGAAAAGTATTTAGACAATCCAAGTTATCACCAAATTCTTTGGCAAATGTGTCTGCCTTATTCTTTTTGTTTCTTAAATTGACCAAATTTTTGTCAAACCATGGAAGATGGTTATTCTTACGTTCATAGCATTTAGGTACATGTTTGTCGTAACATCAAATAAAACCAAATAAAATGAGTCGACTAGAGCATTAACATCACTTCATTTAGAATTGAAAGTTACTTCCCAATCCACCAATTCAAAAAACTCCTTCAGACCGGCAATATCAGCCTTATTAAAATTGTAATTTAACCTTGGTTGTGTATTGTTGATGAATTTACAAAACAGCTCCTGGCAGTCAAAGTTAATTTCCAATCCACTGTGGTGAAATCTATCCGGAACAAAAGGTTCCAATGACTTAGTAACCAATCCACAATTAGAATCATTCAATAAAGCTAGATCCAGAATTCTACCATTCAAGTTAGCAACTTTACAAATTTGATGTAAATTTAAAGACAATATGGCATCAATAAAAATCTGTTCCACATCACTCGAAACATTGGATGGAAAAACAGAACCAGTTTCATCATCATCAGTACACCAACATAAATCCGGAAGATTGAAGTCACCCAATACACATATGGTGTCATGTGCGTTACACTGTGATACAAAATAATAAATATTTGCACAGTGTAAACTATAAACCTCAGCAGAGCCTAGAGGTGGGACGTATGCAGCATATAAATATAATGATTTCACTGTCCAAGATAATTTCACACCAACATATTCCACAGTAATATTTGGACATACTACATCACAGTTTATAATTGAATTATGCACAGCTACAAGAACTCCACCACCATCAGATTTATCACTTGTTAGGCTGGAATGGTCACATCTATACGTTACATAATTATCATCAAATAATTCAGAACTTAAAACAGCAGGTTTCATCCATGTTTCAGATAAAACATATATCGGATAACATGACGACGATAGAAATAATGAAAACTGCGTTGATTTAGTACGCATACCACCAACATTTTGATAATAGATTGAGATTGAATTAGGCATTGAATTAAATGTCAATTTAGAGCACACACCACCAACATTTTGATCAAAAATAGTGCTAACGTCTTTAAATTCCAAATTCATTCTATTAGAGCTGAGCGTGGGACTAAACAATTATTGTTTATTGATTTCTGACGTGAATTTAAAAATTCTTTAATCAAGACTCCAGAAGGGCACGCCGATGAATCAAGCATTTGGTCAAATCATTTGGTCAAATTTGCTTACAGGAGTACCGATTTTAAATGATACATAATCGCGATCATCATTACGTCGAAAGCAGTATAATACAGGTTTCTCGACTACAAATTTGTTTTTGATATACATCATGAGATCATCATCAGTAACGTCCTTACATAATCGAGAAATAAAAATCCACCGTAGCGGCTCAACGGTACGCAAAGTAGAGATCAAATCACCACTACCAATAACAATTTTTTTAGGTGAGTCCATTTTTTCAATGCCGTCTAGAATATACTCTATTACGTATATTCTAGACGGCATTGATATTATTGTCTAACGATTTAGCAGTTGAAGCCGTTGTTATGTTATTATTCTCATTTCTCTTAGATCTTGTAAGTATTGGTGTGGCAAATTCCATATCAGTTTGTTTTGTTTTTTTTTTAATTTTACAGACGACGACTGTTGAGATGGTGTTGGTTTTAACAAACTTTCCACGTTAATATTAATGGCGGCTGATGTTTTATTTAGCAATGACAAGGACGCTGAATAGCATCGATAGAATTACTCATATGATCATTCGTTTCCTTGAGAATTTTATAAACATCGATACATACACTACATCGTCATGAAAAATTAGGAATTATCGAATTGGCATCAAACACAGGTTTTTTAATCCCTGCACATCCAAAATGAATAAGTTTATTACATTCACCAGCACAAGTAAAAAAGTTTTCAGATACTTTGGCACTTACATTCACAGCACACAGACATTATTATTTAAATCAAAAAATATTAGTTAATAAAATCACAGTTATGTATTTATGTATTACAGATTATTGATAGATTTTATGATTTTTAGCCGTTTCACAGTTATTAGAAAAATAGTTAATTTAATTGAAAACTAAATAACAAATTTTTTAAAATTAAATCAAAATATTAACACAAAATGTGTAGATAAATTATTTAACCATATTTATATATTAAAATTTAATTTTAAGAGCAAATTGTATACGTGTGATCCCAACGATCATCAAGCGACGAATCACGAACGAGATAGGAATTATAAATACATTATTGTATAAGGCATTTATTTGGAACTGGGCCATTTCTTTTCCCATTTTGTTGAAATTCAGCATGTGCGTTGGAAATGGGATTCTAAAATGATTTTTGGATGAAGTTCTGGAATATGCAGGTTCCATCATACTTGACCATATTCCATAACTTCATGTAAAAGTCATTTTAAAATCCTATTTCCATCGTGCATGCTGAATTTCATCAAAATCGGATAAGAAATAGAATCTCAAGAAAATTTTTATAAAAAAATCACAAATCCTCAGTTTAAGGGACACCTCACTACAACACACAACTTTTTTGGTTGCGGCGATATCTGTTGTGAGGTTTCTCTGTAATATAATATTAATATTACACAAATCTAATATTAATATAAAATGAAAGTTTATTTGCAACTCACATTTTTGAAAAAAAAAATTTTAATTATTAAATATTTTTAAAAAACACTATCGAAAATTTCGTAAAAGGGCCCTTGATTTCAATGGGCACCATTCCTACCAAAATCGTATTTTTCACTCATATTAAAATGGACAATGATATTTGAGCTTTACAAATAGGTTTATGATGACTTAAACCTCTCGATAACTACAATAATATGTAAAAGATAAACAGCATGAAAAAAATATTTTTACGTTGTATTAATCGAACCCACATAAAGGTATTAGCTTTATATGCCATTAGCATATATTCAAGTGAATTCATCGATTATTTAAATCCCAGACCTTGTTTCCCAGAATATTGTTGCAAAAAAAAAAAACAGAAAACAAAAACCAATAAATCATAAAATCTAAAAGCCTTTCATGTTTCATCACAAAATAAATCTTCGTTTTATTCAATTTATGACAGTACTTAACTTCATGTTCGTTTCTTTTTCTTTATCATAATTTTTCAACAATGAAAATCAAATTATTCATGTTAAAAGCATAAATTCAACCAACCACAGATTTTATTCTATTATACATAAAAACAATCTTTCGCTCTCGTTAAAAGTTTAATTGATTAGATTATGCGAGAAAGAGAAACAAAAATCTTAAACAGTTTGTACAAATTTCGTTAGATATAATAATTTTGACGTTAAATTGTTCGGCAGTGCCTACAATTACATGTTCTTTTATAAACATAAATCGTTCACCTTAATAATATGTTTATGCATCGCTATTTTATTCGTTTCCGACAATTTATGCTTTCTACCATCTATTTACCACTTACTGCAGAAAAAAAAACACTTTAGAGAATTTTTTTTTATGCAATCACACCTATTTGATAGGAACATCCAAGTTCCTACTTCCGTTTTTTTTTTTTATAAATTTATGTTACGTAGAACAAAATTACTATTCAGAAATTTATTATGCGGCAGAAAATTCCAAAAACAAAAAACTCATTTTTACAACATATACATAAAGCTTCTACTACCACTATTTATGATTTCGATTTTCCACATTTATATTTTATTTTCTGTTTGAGTGATTTTCATTTAATATTATAAAAACAACAACAACAGAGAAAGGAAAACATAATTTTCATTCGCACGTTCGAAAATTATTCTTTCTAATTCATTGAGCTGGAGAGGATATTTATGCGTGTAAAAATGGATATTTACATGATTGTGGAATATTAATTGTATTTTACTTGCTGTTGATCGGATTGGACAATGTGGATCGATACATAGTATGTAAAATGTGTTTGTAAGTTATACCAAATACAGTTATGCGATGATATGGTAATTTAAAAAGGCATTGATTGACCACAGTGTTTGTTTTTATATGTATAACCGATAAATATTGAATTAACACCTGTAGGGAATAAAAAAATGTTACGTATTTTTATAGTATACATTCCGGTTGGAGTGGAGAAGGCTCAATCATTAAAATATGTTCTATGTCGAATCTATGTTTTAAATCGATTTTTTGTGTGTTCAAGTTGATTTGCCAGATAATACTGGGACCCAAAGTCAAAGAAAAAGCGGCTCATTTCGCCCTTCCGCAATACTCTCTGAATTGAAATACGTTGAAATTCTAAAAATCTTCAGGCTAATTTTCTTCTATGACCAAAAATCTTATGGTAACTTGACAACTCTGTAATTTAATAATTTTTAATCCCTAATTACAATATTGCCAAATTTATTTTTTTAATGATGCCAAGGAATCAACTAGTTCCGGCGGGCCCTTCTTAACCCTTGAGCTAAAAGAACTAAACAGTAGGGAACCACTGCTTTAGGGGCGCCGATTTTCAATTAAAATCTTCTAAATGTGTTCAAGTGGCAATATTACATTGTAGACCAAGATGATCTAGAAGAAGGTTTAATTGAATAATGTTTGCATTTTAAACTTGTTCGTATACAGGGTGTCCTACGACCTAAGAACAAATATGTTGACATCTAAAATATTCTCCGGGTAGTTTTCTTCCAGGAACCAAAAATATTATTGTAAATTTGACCGATGAACCAGTCTGTGAATGATAGATGGTGTAAGAGAAGGGTCAGGGAGGTTAGACTTTGCGGCAAATTAATTATAGGAATTATTTATATTTGATTTTGATTAGAATAAAAGTGCCTTATACCTCGAAAAAAATTTCGATGTGGTTTTGTCGACGAATATAAAACAGATATAATGGTAGAAATGTCAACGTAAATCGAGGAACGATGTTTATTAATGAAATGGTGGGCAGAACACCACAGGTAATATATTTATACGTTTATATGTCACGTAAAACTGTGTTTCTGTATGGAAAAACGTAGTCGTATTTTAAGGCTCAGTGGCAGGTAATCATACTGATGTCTGGGAAATTCTGATTTTGGGGTTATTCGAAAGATTATTTACGAATTATGTACACATATTTGCGGAATTTAGAAATTATTTGAGGGCTAGGCAATAGGGGTAAAAAATTTTTGTAAATTGCTTTGGTTTGGAATATGTTTTAATTTTTTCTAATGGGACGAAATTTTCCAGAACTTTTAAGATGTTTTCAGGTTACCAGATTATTTAAGTCTTATTGAAATTTTAGGAGGCCGGGTTTTAATTGTATATGTTGTTTGGCTACCCCATGGTTCGATATATTCGAGTTTTAGAGTGAAGTAAGCACTATTTGACATTACTTAAAATTTCGAAATTATTAGAGAACTGATTTTATGTTGCATAATAGTGTTGCATATATATGCCAAGCATGTTTGCAAGGCCTTCGGAGGATGTGTTCTTGATTTTAAGAAATTCCCTCATCCAAAAAAAGTTTAGTTTGGGGTTTTAGATTCGACGCAACATTTTTGCACGCAGGGAATGAATTCTCGGTTTATATTATTATTAGTATTGATTGAAGAGCCATGTGGGCGATAAGCCAACTCGCACCGCGACCTAAAAGATCTATTGTGCTGGACCCTACTTAATTATCCGTCCAGTCAATATTCAGGCTCTTAATGAATCTGATAATACTACTGGCCGGTACTTGATACATACTATCCGGGCTCATTGTTCTCCCTCCTAGATGTTGCAGTCTTTGCTGGAAAATGTCTGGGCAATGGCACAGAACATGTTCCGCTGATTCCGCTTCCAGATCGCAGAAACGGCATCCATCTGTCGTACTTAGGCCCATCTTCTTAAGGTGATACCTTAAGGGGACATGACCTATGAGGAAGCCAGTAAGCAGCCTCAAATCAGGTTTCCTAAGTTCAAGACACTCCTTAATCATGACAGACGAAGGTGATATAAATTTCTTCGCCTGTCGCAAACCTGGAATTCTGCGCCAGTAGGAGGACTTTTGAACACCCTCCCAGCGTTTTACAGCTGCTCTAAGGTGTCTCTTAATGACGCCGCAGAAGGTTTCTGGCCCAATAAATGGAGGCAGAACCCTCATGGGCGGGGCCATCAGCTGCCTCGTTTCATTCGATTCCAGTATGACCAGGCACCCACATAAGTGTTAATTTATTTGAGCCTGCCAGATGTTTAATAACCTTCAGACAATCCCATACCAGGCATGACTCAACGGTACAAGACCTAAGAGCCTTTAAGGCCGATTGGCTGTCTGTTACAATATAAATCTTTGCATCGTTTAGGCCTTTTGCTATGATTATCCTAGCGCAAAGTTCTATAGCATGTACTTGTGCTTGAAAAACAGTTGCAATGGTACCCAAGGACTTCGAGAGGGTAGTGCCACTCCCGTGTATTCCTATCCCCGCCCCATCTTCCGTTTATGATCCATCTGTAAACCATACCATATACCCTCGCTCAAAGGATGGTCCACCTGCACTCCATACATCCCGGTCAGGTAACCTAACACAGAATGGTTTGTGGAAGTCCAGTTTAGCTGGCATACAGTCGGAAGGCATTCCTATGGTAGGCTCTGTCTGAAATTCCTTAAGGATTTCCAGATGACCCACCATATTCCCTGGTTTGATATTTCCTTCCGCCTGCATTTTCAGGGCCATAATTGCAGCATCCTTTTTAATATGCAGGTGTAACGGTGTCAGTCCTAGAAGTCAATCGCAACTTTATCGCCGCGGTTGGACATGATTTCATTGAGCCCGTAACGCCGATGCAGGCTATACGCTGAACCTTATTCAATAAGGTTTGCGTTGCCTTCTGCTCAGTTTTAAGTCACCATACAACCGTCAATGATTGTAAGAAATGACCAGTAGATCATTTTTGGTTGTAGTCCCCAAGTAAGCCCATAGAGTCTTTGATAGGCCCAGAAAGCCTTGGTGGCCCTATTCTGAAGTTTCAACAAATGTTGGTTCCAGTTCAGTTGTTGATCTAGGATAACCCCTAGATATTTAACCTCGCTGGAAAAAGGCACAATAGTACCGTTTAACGAGGGAGCTGTAAGCGCAAGCTTTTTCCTCCTCGTAAAAGGAACAATGACAGTTTTGTTTGGATTGACACTGAGTACTTCCTGGTAACACCACTGCCATATTATATTAAGTGCATTTTGCATACGATCAGAAATGACCTCATCAAACTTGCCTCTGGTTATGATAGCCACATCATCCGCATAGCCCTGGACATCAAACCTATACCTGTTCAGAAGGACCAGTAGTCCGTCAATAACCAATGACCACAAAAGAGGAGATAGTAGGCCTCCTTGGGACAGCCCTTTACGGCCCTGATGGTTACTGACTCGCTACCTAGTCTGGAAGTATCCTCACGATGTTCCAGTATGGAACGGATCCACCTAATTGTAGAAAGCTGAACCTTTTTTCCCATTGCTGCCCTCTCTATAGATCCTTAGGAGGTATTATCAAACGCCCCCTCAATGTCCACAAAGGCACAAAGGGCAATTTCTTAATATGTCTCTGCTCTTTCAATCCTCGTGACTAGACCGCTAAGGGCCGTCACAGTGGTTTTACCGGTTTGATACGCAAACTGGTCGCGATGCAGCGGATTTTTTCCAAGGACCTCACTTCTTATTTGATAGTCCAGGATTTTTTTCCATCGTCTTCAATAGAAACAATGTGAGGCTAATTGGCCGATATGCCCTGGCCTAGGTGTCTCGACGAGATCCCCCCCCTTTGGTATAAAGACCACATTTACTTTCCTCTACAGTTTCGGAATATTGTTAAAAGCATAACTTGCCCGAAACATCTTGGTCAAGCTGGGGAGTATTTCCTTAATACCTTTTTGAAGTAAAGCTGGAAAGATACCATCCCCTCCAGCAGATTTAAAAGGTTTGAAAGACCCAATAGCCCATCGCACCTTGCTGGGTGTGAAAATTATCCCAGAGAGACTCCAGATCCTACTGTGAGACGCATAGGCCACCTCACTTGAGGGATCATGCGGGTCCTCTTAGGCTCCTACCACTACTGAATCCGGAAAGTGAGTCTCTAGCAGTGCCTCTAAGGTTTCCTTCCGGTTTTCAGTGAATCTTCCATCTTGCTTTCTGGAGAAGTCCTAAACCATTTGAATGATCCTGGAAAGGACATTTCTGGCGACGAGCTGCAAAGGGCAATTCATTGATTCCCTCACAGAAATTCTTCCATGTAGCCCTTTTGGATCTTCTTAATTCGTGATTATATTTCGTCAAGGCCATCTTATACTCGCCCCATTCACCGGTGCGATTAGCCTTGTTGAATAATCTTCTCGATTTTTTCCTCAGTTTACCCAGCGTCTCGTTCCACCAAGGGACCATCTTTGTGGACTCTCTTCGATATAAGAGTCTCAGTCGGTCAGTTTTGGAATTCTGATTTCCTGCTGCTGCACGATCTCAGCCGCTAAATCGAATGTGATGTGCAAGTGATCGGATAATGAGGCCTCTTCAGACAAATGCCAGTTTTTGACCAAGTCGCTGAAATGCGGACTAGCAAGTGTCAAATCTAGGACCTCTTGTCTAATCGCATTTATAAAAGTAGGTTTCCTTCCCCTATTGACAATGTCTACATTATTTGAGATCAGAAATTCAAAAAGGTACTCACCTCTGTTATTGATGTCCGTGCTACCCCAAACCGTGTGGTGCGCGTTTGCATCGCATCGTATCAGGAAGGCCAGCCCATTGCGTTTGCAATGAGCTATGAGCCACCTAACATCAAGTGGAGGTATTAACTCTGAGTCTCCAGGAAAGTAGGCGGAGACCATTATAGCCTCCAGTTTGCCTCTTTCACCCAGAACCTCCACCATTACTGCAACTAAGCCCCTGGAGATGAACTCTGAAATGGGAATAAAATAAATTTGCGAACTGGGCAAAATAGCCGCTCTTGGACTCTCAGTTCCGTTATGATAAATTAACTTACCCACTTGATTTGCTATACCTCTAACCTGGTTACCTGTCACCCATGGCTCCTGGATTAGAGCCATGCCAATGTTTTGGCAGATAAACCTACGACAAAGGACGTCCGAAGAGGCCTTTGTATGATGCAGGTTTATCTGCAGTCAGGCGTTGTATGCCTTCGATTTAAGAGTTAAAACTTTGTTTAAATATTTCGGGAATTTCAAATATATCTCCAAATTTGAGTCCTGCGATAAACATACTCAATTCTAAAGCTTAAGCTTCGAAATTCTCCCGTTTGATTATTAAATTAAACCAACTCATTTAAATTAGTTAAACATAACCAAACAGGAACACAATTTTCTCATACATTTTTAACTTACGTTCCATTAAACTCATAAATTATATTTTTGGTAATTTGGTAAACACGATATGCTTGAAGTGTTAACACTTCATTCAACCAGTACAAATTTCAATTGTACTAATACTAACAGCTACAATTAGTTCACGACAGGCCACCAAACCCCAATTGTTTATTAAACCAACTGAAAAAAAAACTTATAAAATTAAATTTATTTATGCAAATTTATACAAATTATTAAAATATATTCTTTAACTGCGGAAATGGAGGAAAAGGAAATTGACACTTTTTGGTCTTGCAGCTTAACCCAAAATAATACAAAAAACAGAATCAAATTTTACAATTTAAGAAAAAAGAAAAAAAGACTTGAAAATTAGGAATGTGCGGTAATAATTCTCAACATTTTTCAACGTGTCATGCAATTTTCTAATAGCAAACCATTGATTAGTTCCAGTCTAAAAATGAAAAACAAAAAGCTTCGAAACAGCAGAAAATTATTTTCCACCCACAGCTTAATACAAAAAGATCATTCATGCAAACCTATCATTTACATTCTCATTATCTTCATCCGCGATTGCTTCATGGTTTTTCAATTTTTCAACTTGAATGTTTAACAATAATAATAAAGACAAAAAAAAAAGTTTCCCTCATTTTTTTTTTTTTTTTTTTTCAATTTTGCTGTATAGCTTTGTAGTAGCAGCAGCCAGCACACAAGACCAAAAAAAATTAATATTGATAAAGTTTTGGAAAATTTCTTCTTATTATTTACTTTCTACTTCAGTTACAATTTTATGTAAAAATTTAACGGAGTTACGAAAGCACAATAAAAAAAAATGATAATAAAAATGAAAAAATAAATAGAAATTGAAGGATAAGAAAGGAAATGAGTTTTTGATTTTCCTCCGTTTTGTGGAATAAACGGCGATATTTAATAATGAGCAAGGAGCACAAAATCAATTATTATTTGTTCGAACAACATTCTATAAAAATAAAAAATATTTGATTCCCATTCAAGCATTGCATGCAAAAAAAACTTGTTTTAAAAATTTAATTGGAAATTAATAATTTTTCTCGTTTCCAATGGAAATTATTAGCAACAAGTAATTTTTTGCAATTTCAATTACATAGAGTTAATAACATTATGTAAATTTTACATATCTCTCTAATTTTAAAATCATTTCAAGAAATAAAACAATCACGCAAACAAAAATATAAAATCAAACCAACCCCCAAATAAAATAATTTCAATAATTGAAAATCGATAATGATTCCACTATAATGTAAAATATATAGCTAACAGTACAAATGGGAAATTCCCACTCGATTAAAATATCACCAAAATCAATTTTTTATAAGCCCAAAGTTCTACATTCATTTTTATGTTTATATACCATGTCGCTTTTCTTTCGTTTTTCTTAATGTTACATTTATTTTCACCCAAAAGCAGTAGTAGTATACGAAGAGGATGGAACACAAGCCATTTCGATTCATTCCGACTTAATGTTTGTTTTTATTACATACATGAGAAAAATGGCAGTAAATAAATAGAAAATTATGAACTTTACGACGTTTCGGTTTTTTACGATCTGTAAGAATATATATACACAAAAAAAAAAAAACTTAGTTTATGTGATGAAACTGAAAATGATTGTAGATTGTATCTGTTACAATAATTTTTGTTCGTTAAGTTAGAAATTCATACAAACCTGTAAGTTTAACGTTAAATTCGTTCGCCAAGGTAAAACGTTTTTAAAACTTTGAAATTTTAAACCCTTTCTTATTCACAATTCTTTACGTTATCTGGAAATATTTTCTTAATGATTTATAACCAATTAATAAGAGGTTGGCTTAACAGAAATTTTAAATGTTTGCATTTAAAATAAATTATTTTCTAACCCCTTAGGAAGTTATATCAAATTGTTATGTATGTACTGTGAAGTTAGTCAAATATTGCTATATTTTAGATGTCGGAAAACGTTTTTTTATAATACATATCAATTTTCGTCACCACACAATCAAGACAGACAATTAACATGTACTTCGCAATAGTTTTAACTCCAGTTTAAAGTGCTTAATTGATAAAGAATGGATTGGGCAAAAAAGGTAGACAACCTTACTAGTACCGTTTATTGTCAATTTTATTGAAATATAATTTTTTCTAAAATAAGGAAGCTATTTGGAAAAAAATAACATATTAATTTATAATAATGTTCTCGTCAGGACCACAGTTGGGCCAGTAAAATGCACTATGTAATTTACACAATTTTTTACACGTAGAAAACGCCATTTTATACATACGTACATTATCTATGTAGAAATTATAAAAACGGAGATTTAATATTTTAGCATTTGATGGCGATGCTGATGATGTTATAAAATATATTTAAAGGAATTGAGAAATTGTATAAAGAGAAAAAAGTGACAGGTTCTTGTGAGACACGACTTTTAAACGTAGAAATATATCTATGCTTTAAGGCACGAGGGTAAATAGTCCATATTGCTTAGTCAGAAGCAATACAAGTTTCAATGTTTGTAGTCAAATCGTTGTGCCAAGTTATTATATTCAAATCAAATAATACACATGAATTTGATAATTCAAAATTGTAATTAAAATCAAAAATTAGCCACAAGAAATGTAAGAATAACCCACAATAACGGTGGCATGATTTTCGGTTGTTTCATTGCATACAGATTCTTATAAGTGACATTTTACCTGTGTTAACCACCAACTAGAGATGTGCGGGTAGTAACTATTCGTTATTTAATACTCGTTACTTTTAACTACCCGAAGTAACGATTCCTTCGGTTAAAAAATATTCGTTACTTTATACCTACTAAAATGAAAACAAAAAAAAAATTAGTTCGCTTCATTCAGTTGAATCCAACGTATGTAATCTAGTTCTGTCTTTTTTTCTCCTTACGTTTGTGTTTTTACATACAAACAATGAAAAACGTTTTTTTGTTTATAGTAGTGATTGCTTTGTAACGAATAAAAAGTAACGAGTATTACGTCAAAAGTAACGAGTACCCGTGATTACCTAAAAGTAACCAAACTGCATATCTCTACCACCAACAAACTTGATTTTAAAATTAGAACAGGGCTAATAAAATAAGATTAAAATTTGGGAGAGGCATAAAATATCCATTAATAAAATACCCAAGCACAAAATCCCCAAGGTTTTGAGAAATCCCCAAATTAAAAATTCCCAAACACTAAATCCCCAAGTTCAAAATCCCCAAGCAAAAAATTATTTGCATATGGGTCATTATGGATTTTATTTTGTTTTTGGGGGATTTTAAGCTCAACCCGTTAATAATAATAGTATGTAAAATTGTTTTATCTTGCACAGTATTCCTATTTCCTACGCTGATCATTATATCTTAGAATTGTGATTGTTTTAATTTTTTTTGCGTTTTGATTATTCTTGATTTTGTTTAATCATATTTAACATTGATTGTAAATCGTCGCTGTGTAAAATAAATAATTTGTATGGAATTAGTGCTTCAAAAATCGAATAAAGGGAACGAAAAATTATTCGTGGATGGATATGCATATCATTTGCATTCTAAAAATAAAAGAAATGATTATCGCTGGTCTTGTGCACAAAGGAAGCAACTGTTGTGCAAAAGTGTTGTGACTACAACAATAATTGATGACCGACATCACATTAAAAAGTCGCCGGTATGTCATAACCACGACCCAATAGCGCATTTGTTGCCTATATCAAAATGCAATAACAGTCTCAAGGAAATGGGAAGTACATCTGGGCTTAAACCATCACAAATCATCCGCAAATCCATTGTTGACTGCCAACCAGATTGCCGCGTGTATATTCCTTCAAAACGAGCCCAAAAGCTGAAAATTTCACGAATAAGGAAATCCAACGGGGCCATAAATGAGCCGGAAAGTTTGTCAGACATAATTATTCCGGAAATGTTAAAATATTTAGAAGGCGACCTTTTTGTCTTAAAAGAGACTACTTTCAACGACAATAAAAATATTATATTGGGGACTTCGGCCTCATTAAAAACATTGGGTAGTTGCAAGTGCTGGGTAATGGATGGAACATTTTATGTTGTTCCAACCATTTTCCGACAACTATTTACTATTCAAGGCCTTATTGCCGGGCAATGTGTGCCATTGATTTTTTGCCTGATGAGCAAAAAAACAATGGAGGCGTACAATGAATTTTTTTATCAACTTTTCCAATTGGCGCTCGAAAGGAATATAAATCTCAATCCCAGTAGGATTATCAGTGATTTTGAGAAAACTATTTCGACTGCCGCCAAACAATATTTTCCGGATGCAAATTACAAAGGATGCTTGTTCCATTTCGGGCAAATTATTTGGAGGCGTGTGCAGAAGGAAGGTCTGGCCCAAAAATATGGCAATTGTGAACAGTTTAACATTCAAGTCCGAATGCTTAAAAGCTTGGCTTTCGTTCCTACTGAACATATTTTAATTTATTATAATGAGTTAATCACAAACTGCGGATGTAAAGATTTTCAAAAAATATGCTTATGGTTTAAACAAAACTATATTTGTGGGAGAAGTCCAAAAAATGTTCCTAAATATAAGCCGGAATTTTGGTGCGTCGTAGATTCTATTGAAGAAAATTTTCCTCGCACACAAAATTCTATAGAAGCTTGGCATCGTAGACTTAAAGTTGTAGTTGGGAAAAAAAATTGTGGCTTATTTGAAATCATTAAAGAACTCTCACATGAAATGATTGTTGTCCAGACTAATTTGCAAAAAATTCAATCTGGCGAAACTATAACTCCTACGAATACCACTCTGGGCCGGTATAAAAAGATAAGAAACGTGATCAACAACCGCGAAAATATGGGCAAAGAGGATTTTTTGAAATCTATTGCATATAACATTACACTGTGTAATAAATGATACATTAATTATACCTGTGGTTTTAAACTTTTTAATAAATATAAATCAGTACTAAAATTATTTTGCTAATACATAGGTTTTTAAAAACTCCCAAAATTTCCCCAAATTTTGTTAAATAAGCTTGGGTTAGATTAAAAATCGCGGCGATTTTTAATCTAACCCAAGCTTGTTTAACAAAATTTGGGGAAATTTTGGGGATTTTGTGTTTGGGGATTTTGTGCTTGGGGCTTTTGAATTTGGGTTTTTTTAATTTGGGGCTTATGATTTGGGGATTATGTGCTTGGGGATTTCGTTTTTGGAGATATCAAGCCCAACCCTTAAAATTTATTGTACGTGTTCTTCATTTTTTTACTTGAGTTTTTTTTTCTCGGAGAGACTCTCTCAGAGAGTTTTATAATATACAAGGTTAGTTGTAAAAAAACATATCGTGTCAGAAGTGGGATATGATGGTGGTGCTGCCTAATTAAATCTTATCAGCCATCTTGTCGTGTGTTTTTTGTTCACGTGAAATCCTAATTGCCCGTCATTATATGTACCGAGCTTTCTTAGTATTACACGTGTATAAATATCCAGTTTAACAATATAAGCAATAATCTACAAATCTTCATCAATTCATTATTATCACGGCACGTGTACCTATATACATTATTATAAACCTTTGCTAACGTATTGTCGTACTGTGTTGTTCACGTGAAATATAACTAATGTCTTCCGCCGTAAAAAACGCCTAGGCACTTTAAACGAATTGTGCGCCTACTGGGCGTTTTATTCGAATAAAACGCCCAGAGCGGTTTATTCAAGTTAAATGATTTAAATTATTAAAATTCAAGTTTTTTTCAAAATTTTAATAATTCGTCGTAACACAGGACGTCCAATGGACTATACGAAAATTATGGAATATATTAGCGGCCGCCCGAAAGCAACCCTAATCTTCGACAATGAGGTCTTTAGCAATATATTGAAAAATATTACCCAACCCCTTTCGAACAATCGATCCTGGGCGAACCAAAATCGAAAGCCCACGATGATATATAGATTATATAGATTAACCGAAAAATTCACGTAATACGTGTTTTATTTTGCGTGATTGTCGTGTTGACCTTGATTTTATTTGCGTCGTGAGAAGTCTATTAAATCGAGCATTCATATTTTTCTAGAGTATATCTCATTTGCAATCGAATGGAGGGTTATATTTAAGCCTGAAATTCTGAGATTTTGTTAATATTTCCCAATTTCTGCAAAACCCTTGAAAGTCGATTTGTTAAATTTTTTAACTCGGAAAGTTACGAAAGGTTAACCTTGATATTATAATAAAAAGTGAACTTTCGAACCAATTTAAATTTACTTATTGTTAAAATCCAAGAATTTAAAATTTTCAAGTCATTCTACCAAAAAAACTGTATTTACGTTTAAATGACGAGTGAATTTGACCTAAGTAGAAACATCGTTTTTGACAGTGTTGGAAGTAAGAATGTTGATGCGATGGAAGAATTATGAAACTTTGAATTTTCTTATTATACCATGTATAAGAATCATTTTTTCTTAGAGTCCTCGTAAAACTCTTGTTCGAAATTATTTTATGAACGCTTAAGAAATTTTCGTCGTTAAACACAGAGTATTCAGTTCAAAGTTCAATTCTAGCCACTGACCAACATTTAGCTACAGCCAAAACCAGCGAATCAGTACGAATCCTTACAGAATTGACAGACATGAAAACAACGATTTTGAGTATAAATCGTTCGTTGAGCTGACCACCTACTACAATCTATTACATTAAGCCATAGATTTTTATTCATTTTAAAAGTATTTAGAATTTAATCTGGACTGCAAAAGATAATTTGGAGGCTTACCAACAAAAAGCAAATAACATATTCAAACTTGATTTTGGAAATTTCACAAAGCGAATTGTCAGTCTCTTCGTTATTACAGTTAGCAAGCTTGTAATGCCATCCATCATCGTTTTATAAAATATATTACTTTAGGTTATTGAATTGTTAGTATTGTAAAGTAAGCATATTTTAAAAGTCAATATTCGCAATGGAATTCAGTCCACAAATTATATATAAATTATTTTAATTTGTGCTGACGATATAAAATATGCTTACTAAATAAAAATTGAATTAAAAATTAATATTTAAGAAAATTTAGTTTTTAAGTACACATAATCAAAAGAAGTCAAAAAAATCTAGATAGTGAAAAAAAATGTAATTTAAAATTTTAATAAAAACTTTACATAGTGAACAAAAAATGTGATTTAATAAATTCAATAAAAGACATTACATGGCGATCTTGCCTATTACGATCTGATAAAAGACATTACAAAGTTATGACTATACCAAGTGCTTTGACACTTAAATTTAAAATTTTTTAAAAAGCGGAGTTAATCGATTTGTGCGCTAAACGGCTCATATGTAGCTTTTAATTGTGCTTTCACTTCAACCTCGACATTATGTGAAATCTGATTTGAATTACACTCTGTTATTACTTTTGAAATAAAATTGTTTAAGTCCGAAGTGACATTTTTCAAACTACCAAAAACTTCAAAATAAACTTTAAAAATTTATTGTGTGCCATTGCTGGCTAATAAGCTAAAAAAATAATAAAACAGTGAAGTGAAGTGGTGTTAATGTCCGTCGCATTAACAAAATATATATATAAAAAAAATCGATAAAGACGAGAGTGGGCCCACCACTTAAAATTTTGGGGTTATATAAAAAAAACGAGTACGAGCACTAAATGGATGTTTTTCTGGTGTATCTATTTAGAACAATGGGGATAACAACAGAGCCAGCCTGCACAGCAATCTACGAACAACAACAACATAAACGAGAAAATTGAAATTAAAGAAGAAAAACCTAACCTTGGATACATCGAGGTAATATTTATATTTATAGTACTAATTATAATAACGTTATTATTAAGAGAAATTTGTCGTCGATATAAGAAGCGTTTGACAGAAGTAACAGAAGCTGCGGTACGAGCCTCAAATGCGTAGATAAAAAAAAAAAAAAGATTGTATAAATAATGTCGAAATTTAAGAGTAGAATTTAAGTTTAAGAAGTTAAGAAAATTTGGTTTGAGAAAAGTGTCGTTTGGTTGTGCATATTTTGTGATTTTTATTTTTATTTTATGTGGATCATATTAATTTCGAATTTCATGTGTTGATGAGTTATAAAGTTGTGATTCCACCATTTAAGAAAAAGATGAATCTAAATATTGCTAATGCCGTTAAAATTATCCCTGTATTTAATGGAGAACCTAGGGATTTAGAGAATTGTCTTAATTTAGTTAAATTAGTTCATGACCCATTAAAACAAGCGGAAAAAGAAAAATTGGTTACTTTGGTACTATCAGTTAAAATTACTGATACAATATAAGGTCTAAGATAGTATTAGAAGACAAACTGATAACTTTTGACCAATTAAAAAATTGTTTCGATAGGATTTTTGTGTCGAGTTGTATTAAAATCTGATTTGTCGGGAGACGTCTTGACATATCTGGTTGATACAGGATCGGATATCTCTGCAATTAAAATAAATAAGATAATTAGTAATTTAGGAATTAATGAAAAGGAAAAGTGTAGAATTACAGGAGTAACAGACACTGAAACGTATTCGTTAGGAACTGTCTTTGCAAATTTTACAATAGATAGACAAAGTATAAAGCAAAAAATGCATATTGTAGGTCAAGATTTTCCCATTATCACTGATGGTATAATAGGTAGAGATTTTTTGAGTCAAAACCAGTGTATAATTGATTATGAAACCTTTACAATTTTGATAAGATTTCAAGAAGAAGAAGTTGTCTTACCAATGGAAACGAGTTTGCCCAAGAAAAGTATTTTTAAAATACCTGCTAGAACAGAAATTTTACAGGCATTAAATATAAAACGAAATAGTGATAGTATAGTCTTAAGTGATGAAATAAGAAAAGGAGTATTTATTTGCAACACATTAATTCCAAAAAATGGTATTGCACATATAAAAATAATAAATACTACAGAAGAATCTGTTCAAATAGAGAATTTTGAACTAAAAGTGGATAGTTTGAGTGACTACCATGTATGTGATTATGAAAAACAGGAAATTTTTAAGATATGTAGAGAATTTTTAGTTGTATTTCATGTTTCGGGTGATAAGTTGACAACAAATAATTTTTATAAACAAGAGATATTAAAAGAAGATAATGTTCCTGTCTTTATAAAGAATTATAGGCTACCACATGTCCATTATGAAGAAAGAAATAAAGAAACTAATAGATAATGATATTATAGAAGCTTTAATAAGTCCTTACAATTCACCTTTATTAGTAGTTCCAAAAAAATCTCCAGATGGAAATAAAAAAGTTAGATTAGTGGTTGATTTCAGGCAATTGAATAAAAAAATAATGATAAGGTGATAAGTTTCCGTTAACACGGCTAGAAGATGTGTTAGACAATATGGGCCGAGCGAAGTATTTCTCTACGCTTGATCTAACAAGTTCATTTCACCAGATAGAGTTAGAAAAAGAATTACGTCATATGACTGCGTTTTCAACGAATCAAGGGCATTTTCAATATAAAAGATTACCTTTTGGACTAAAAATCTCAACAAATAGTTTTCAAAGAATGTTATCTATTGCATTAGCCGGTTTAGATGAACTTGCTTTTCTTTATGTAGATGATATAATTGTTTTTGGATGTGGATTAACACATCATAATTCCAATTTAATTAGAGTATTACAGAGACTGAGGTCCCATAATTTAAAAATCAATCCATCAAAATGTAATTTTCTAAAAAAAGAAGTTACATATTTAGGTCATCGCATTACCGATGAAGGTGTAAAACCAGATCCTGAGAAATATGAAGTAATCCAAAAACTTTCCTCGCCCAACCGATGCAGATGGTGCGCGTAGATTTTTTGCAATTACTATAGAAAATTCATTCGTGATTTTGCGTTAATAGCAAAACCTTTAAATACATTGTTAGAAAAAGGTACAGAATTCATTTGGACACAAGACTGTGAACAATCCTTCAATCTTTTAAAAACAAAACGAATGAATCCACCAATTCTCCAATACCCTAATTTTGACAAGGAATTTGTCTTGACAACTGATGCATCAAATTTTACACTAGGAGCGATTTTATCTCAAGGAGACGTTGGAAAAGATCTACCGATTGCATATGCAAGTAGATCAATGGATAAACATGAATTAAATAGCCCGATAATAGAGAAGGAACTCTTAGCAATTCATTGGGCTATAAATTATTTCAAGCCGTATCTGTATGGCAACAGTTTCACTGTAATTACTGACCATAGGCCGCTAGTAAGCCTCTTTACAAATAAAAACCCATCATCTGAAATTACTAGAATTAGGTTAGATTTAATGGATTATGATTTTAAAATAATTTTTAAGCAAGGGAAGTTAAATACGAATGCGGATGCGCTCTCAAGAATAGTGTGGGATACACAAGCTCTGAAATCGTTAATCCCAAAAGAAACAATAAATGTAGTTACAAGAAATATGAAGAAGAAATTAGAAGAAAATAATATTAGTGTTAGGTTAGAAAAATCAAAGCAAGAGACTGATCAACTCTATGCATGGGAATGCACGTCAATTACAGAAATAGAAAATTTAAAGCAATTGCAATTTAGAATTGAAAGTTTAGATGTCCCATTAGGAGAATTAAATAAAAATAAAGAGGTACAAAAATGTATAGAAGATATAAATAGGTTAAAAAAAAGTAACTGTATTTGTTAGTAATAATCTAACTTTGGAAATGGATTCAAAGTTGGAGAAACTAATAAAACGCATGCATGAATTAAGAATAAATAAGTTAGCGCTCAAAGATAATGATATAATTTTCTGTTACATGACTATGAATGAGTTTAAAGAAAAATTTAATAATCTGCAGATAAATAAGTTAGGGAGAGATAGTGAAAATGACTTAAGAATATTAATTTATAAAGCTTCTAAGATAATAGTTAATCCAGAAGAAATGTTAAGAATAATTCAAGAAAATCATATGACCCCAATTGGAGGGCATACTGGCATAAAAAGAACAATTTGTAAAATTAAACAAAGGTTTGTGTGGAAAAATTTGAGTAAAATGGTTAAGAAATTCATAAATAATTGTGAATTATGTAAGAGAAATAAGATAGTTAAACATACGAAAGAAAAATTGGTCAAACTGAAACACCAGGAAGTAGTTTTGAAGTAATATCAGTAGATACAATAGGACCACTTAACATCTCGAATGAATGTAGATATATCCTTACATTACAATGCGAATTAACAAAATATATTGAAGCAATCCCTATGAAAAATAAAGAAGCAATTACAGTCGCAAGAGCAATAGTAGAAAAATTTATTTTAAAATACGGTATTTTCAAAATTTTGAAATCAGATATGGGAACAGAATTTCTGAATGAAATATTGAAAAACATTTGCGATTTATTGAAAATTAATCAAATTAATTCAACTCCTTATCATCATGAGACATTAGGTGCAATAGAGCGAAATCACAGAGTGCTAAATGAATATTTAAATAATTTCACAACAGATTTTAATTGGGAAGAGTGGCTTCCTTACTTTGAATTTGCGTAAAATATAACACCGCACACAGAAATACAATATGTATACTCCATTCGAATTAGTTTTTGGGAAATTAGCAAACATATCTACATTCATTACAGCTGAAGTATCAAAACCAATCTACAACTTTGATAATTATGCGGAGGAAGTAAGATTCAGATTGAGAGAAGCACATAAAAAGGCGAATAATTTACTACATCATTCAAAAATTAATAGAAAAGTAGAATATGATAAAAAAAAAATCCGTTAGATTTTAAAGTAGGTGATCACATTTTTCTTAAACGAGGTAATAGAAGGAAATTCGAGAGTAATTATACTGGTCCATATGAGACTATAGAAAGAAACGGTGTAAATTCAAAAATAAAGATTGGAAAGGAAATAAAAGAAATTCACAATAATCGTTTAAAAAAGTAAATAAAAGAATTTAAACATGTATTTCTATATGCTAATATAAAAAAAAAAAAAAAATATTCATATTTCATATTATTTTTTTTTTCTTAACGGTGAGGGTGTAATGCCATCCATCATCGTTTTATAAAATATATTACTTTAGGTTATTGAATTGTTAGTATTGTAAAGTAAGCATATTTTAAAAGTCAATATCCGCAGTGGAATTCAGTCCACAAATTATATATAAATTATTTTAATTTGTGCTGACGATATAAAATATGCTTACTAAATAAAAATTGAATTAAAAATTAATATATAAGAAAATTTAGCTTTTAAGTAAACATAATCAAAAGAAGTCAAAAAATCTAGATAGTGAACAAAAAATGTAATTTAAAATTTTAATAAAGACTTTACATAGTGAACAAAAAATGTGATTTAATAAATTCAATAAAAGACATTACAAGCTTACAGATACAAATTTTGGATATAATAGCTCAAATATTCTTAATGGTAAGTAAAATGATTTTACTTGGCCTTAATGAAATTTATTATGCAAAATTCTAAATTTTTCCAAGGCAACTTCGGTTGGCAAAATCCTAAATTCGATTTATTTAATTACTAAATTTTATAACTTCCAAAATAATTCGAAGATCAATGAATTCGTAAAAGTTTATTTTTATTTTGGTAGTGGTAATCGAATTTCCAAATACAGCGCTTAGGCTTTCGATTTGAATGGGCGTTTTATTTGATTTTTTCTTTCATTTTCAAGATGTTGAAATTTTCTGCTACTCCCAAATAAAGCGTCTAGGCGTTTTTTATGGTGGAAGACAGTAGGCGTCATCATATCTATCGAGCCTTTGTGATATTATACGATTGGAAATTTCCAGTTTTAACTTAAATACATCGCTGTTCATAACTTACAAATTCCTCATTATTTCATTATATGTACACGTTTGTATATATTTAGCCTCCGTTAGTACGAATGTGAATACATTTAGCAAAATATAGTATACCCAAAATTGGACACATTTCTTCAGGGCCTCTGTTGTTGCCAGTGCGGCAACAGCACTGGTAGATATCCAGTATTGATCGGAAAAAACCGCTATCATTCGTGTTCGTGTTGTATCGAAAGACTGAGTTCGAACAGGTTCAGTGTTTTCACATCACATAATTGAGACTGAGGTCGTGGAATTTCTACTCTATATTCACATTGGACTGCATTCCAGTAAAACGTTGAAATTTTATAAACCGGAAAACAATTCAGGGTCCTCTACGTCAAACCGTAAGTTTTTATATTTTTTTTAGTTCTGTGAAGTTCTGGTGTAAATCCGGTTGCATATTCTACAAGATTTATTAGTCAAAATTACAGTTTGTTGTTCCAATCGTTCATTAAGTGATTAGTAAAAATTTCAGTACGATTCTATCTCAATTTCTACTATGGCGGTCCAAATAAAACGTTTGATCCAAACAAACAAGATTTTCGCTGAATCCCTAAGTGAGCTAGAGGAATTTGTAGAAACCAAATTAAGTTTACGTCTTGCCGATTTAATCTCTGACTACACGATGTTTAACCAAAATCAGTTGGACTTGGAAACGCTAGATGAAACGCAACATGATTCAGATTTCGTTTCACTGTATCTCGTCACTACTATAACTTGAGACCTGCGTTGGAAGAAAAGTTTGAGGAACTTAAAATAAAGAAAGGCATGGCTCCTCATATTCAGCCAGATACATTGTCATTTGTTCCAAAACTCCCTGAAATTACTCTAGACTGTTTTTCTGGTGAAGTAACCAAATCCATTCACGGCAACCCAAAGCTCAATGACCTTACTAAATTACAATATTTAAAGCATTCAGTTAAAGGCATTGCTGCAAAAGTCTTTTGAAAATATGAATTTTGTTGCGGCAAATTATGCAGAGGCGCGGAGTTTATTATTCTATAGGTTCAATAATGCGAACCCAATAGCAGAAGAGCACTTCAAATCATTATATTCCATTATTAAAGCAATAGATAGAGCCACTTCTAAAAAAAATATTCAATTTGGTAGATGAGTTCAATTCGCACATCAGGCTGTTCAAGACGCTTGGGCGTCCAACTCAATACTGGGACGATCTGCTGATGTATTTGATATACACCAAGCTTGATCCAGACACGAAAGCTAAATGGCGTGTTGAAGCCCCGCGAAATGTCCTACCCACATTTAAAGATATTTGTGAGTTCAAAAAATTAAGAAGTCGTAGAATAGATATGTCCAAGGTAGAATACGGATCGTCATCTTCTCTAAATTCTTCAAAACTGCAAGCCCAACCAATAGCACATATTCGACTTCAGCGTAATACAGCTTCATTCATGGCATCGAAGGTATATAATTGCAAACTATGTAAAAAATTGGTGCATTCTATTATGCGGTGTTACCAATTTTGTCCATGTCGATAAGTGAACGCAGAAAAATGTTGGAAATCTTAAGCTATACACAAACTGTCTGAAATCATCACAAAGCTTGGCGCAATGTAAGGTTCAAGATCGTTGTCGGGTGTGTGAAATGGTACATTACACGCTTCTACACATCGAGTCGTCAACATTAGCCATACTGCGAATCAATCTGCCACTTCACATTCAAGTCAATTTCATGCCAATCAGCTCTAGGATACTCTTCTAGTAAATGCCTCAATGCAAATTAATTTTCAAAACAATTCCAAATTTGTGTTCTTGGCAATTGCATTAGTGAATATTTTGAATTACCATGGTTCGGAATTCACCGCCAGAGCCCTACTAGATTCAGGATCAAAACTGAATTTTATCACTGAATCACTAGTAAAACGATTGGTCATAAAAACTACAACTTCACATATCAACATTAGTGGAATGGGCGGTGCTCCTGCTAAATCATCCCAAACTGCCTTACTAAATATTAATTCTCGAATAAGCGAATTTCAAACCGTAATCGAAGTTCATACGTTGAAGAATATATTGGCATATCAACCCTCAGTAAAGGTAAGCAAGTTAAAGTGACCAATTCCTGCCAACATCAAGCTGGCAGACGCACAGTTTTTCGAATCAGGGTCAATTGATCTCATTCTAGGAGCCGAAATTTATGGTGAACTACAGTCAGTAGGCCAAATTTAGCTAGGGGAAAAGTTGTCGTTATTACAGAACACAGTACTAGGATGGGTTATGCTTGGAGCGTCAACAGATATTGCTAACGGCTACTGTAACCTGGTAACAACCGAAACCGACACCGATTCTCATCGATTTGATGAGTTATTGGAGAAGTTTTGGGAAACTGACTAATGTGAGATTCACACCGTCACGTCACTCCCTGAAAATGAATATAAGCTATATTTTTAAGAAACTTTCTCAAGAAATGATTCAGGAAAATTCGTAGTCAGGCTACCTTTCTCCAATTCTCTATCCTTGTTAGGTGACTCAGCAATGCGAGCGAAGAAACGGTTTCTAAATAAGGAATCCAATTTAGATCATAATGTTGAATTTTGGTCAATATACAATCAATTTATGTTCGAGTACAAAAAATTAAACCATATGGAATTTGTGCAGCCCATCGAAAGTTCATATTGTTATTTGCCTCATCATTGCATTGTAAAGCCTAATTCGTGGTCCCGCAAATCTACCATTTGACGATCATTCTTATTGGATCAATTTTATAAATAATTTGCCTTAGTTAAATAAATTGAAAATTCCACGACATTTGTTTAACGAGTGCTAGTTTCCACAATACATACAGCTAAATGGTTTCGCTGACGGCAGTGAGAAGGCTTATGGTGCTGCAATTTATGCGCGTTTTCATGACAAAAACATATATGGTGTTACACTGCTGTATGCTAAATCTCGTGTAGCTCCACTAAAACAACATACGTTACCAAAACTAGAGCTTTGTGCTGCACTTCTTTTAGTAAAACTCATGGAAAAGTCGCAAATATTGTTAATTTTGCTGTCAAGGATTTTTTTTAGTGGACTGATTCATTGATAACACTCTACTGGATCAATTCACCATCCACTAAGTGGAAAACTTATACGGTCAATCGAGTGTTAATCATTCAAAGTTATTCTTAGTCAAAAAATTGGTTACATGTTGAATCAAAATAAAACTCAGCAGATATGGTTTCTAGAGGTGTAATGCCTCACATACTATTGACGTCTAATCTATGGAGGCAAGGGCCTTCATTTTTATCTTTTCCTGATGAAAGAACAACATACTTATTACATTTAAACAAGTAGGTAATTATTATTCTAGAGCAACGAAATAAAGCTGAAAAATGTACGCTCGCGGAAGAAGTCTGCGGTTGTTTTGATCTAATTTATGCAAAAAACTCATATAGGCTGGTGTGTAGAACAATGGCATATGTAAGTAGATTCATTGACAACACATGAAATCCATCCATTAAACATACTGGGCCATTGATACCGGACGAGGTAGACACGGGTTTAAGGATTATCCTACGTTCCATCCAAATAAGGGCATTTACTGAGGTGTATCTTGGATTACAATAAAAGGACTATACAATTCGTAATCAGAGAGACAACGCATAAATGCAATGTTTAACCTCATGATATCGATCCACAGGCGCCATGACGAGAAATTGTGGGCATAGCTGTAAATTATGATCGGTAGATGCACATTTAGCACACGAATTCGAATTCGATGTCGTAAAGGCAGTATGCTCAGACTTAGGTGAATGGACATTTCGTGTCGCGGATGCTTTTGGCTTACTAAATTGTTTTTTGTTATACTCAATCTTCTCTAAAGTTGTGGCACGTTTCTATAAGAATGAACAAAAACCATCCTATGTCGGGACCTCCTTATTAGTGGGCTCTTCCCATCTCTCCACATTGTTAGCATCCAATTTCTTTAACATCAGACAAATCAAGAAATTTTCAGCCACTTCTTGCATGGACCCCATTGACACTCTGAAGATTCTTTATTTACACTATTCATCTGAATTACCTCGTTGATGTGAGACTGTAAAATTAACGCCTTATTTTCCTATCGAACACAAAGAGCCTTTCACGCACTTTTAAAATTCTCTTGTGATGCTTCCATCCTTGATTTGATTCGTGTTGCACGACCCACAAAACATGATTTCAAAAATCTGAAACGATCAACATCGTTCAAATCTGTCTCCTTTATAATCATTGTTGTGAACTCGTTCTTAAAATCTGTCCAATCGCTGTATGATCCGCTGAACTTTGATGGCTCTAGTTTGGGGAGCTTAACATTCATTGTAGAAACTACAATCGATTGATTTTGAGAAGTGTTCATGTCTTGGATTGGTTTAGCAGCGATCGTCTTTTCATCAATCAATGTTAAAAGTTCGGCCTTTGTGTCAATGTACTTTTCCTCAAAAGTAGAATATTCCGAAGTGAAGTCGTCATCATCTAAATCAACCCCTTCCGTTATTAGCTACTCGTTATTTAGAAACCTCGTGTAATGCGATTAAAGTTGCTCTAATTGAACTTTAAGTTTGGAAATGGTTGCCGATTTTCCGTGAGCTGGTACCCAAATCGCTATATTATCGATGATATTCACACTTAAATCTTGCAAGCTACAAATAATCTCTTTCGCTCAGTAGTTCGTTTTACTTTAGCCTTGTCTGCCATTTCTGATAATTATAACGCTCAATAATAACTGTCCAGTAATACCCACTAATTGATGGTGTCCTTGAACCACAAAAAAAAAACGTGATCGAAAATTTAATTGCTAAACAATTACGGGATACTGTTGAAAACGGTTACTCTCTAGAATGTACACGAGTGTTTAGATCGTATTCAAAATTTCAGTGAATTGACCACACAAAACACAATTCACCGGTGTACTTATTCGGACACTTTGAGAACTTATACGTATAACACCGCAAAAAATAAAAAGTTCTGAATCACAAAATCAAATTTAAGAAAAATATTCTTCCAGTTGAAAATGACTGTGAATCAGCTAATGAATAGCGATGAACGAACAAAATAATATTTTTCACCGATATGTAATGCAATAAACCGTAACAGCAGCGCACATGTACCAAAACTACTTTCTCGCACGAATCAAATAAAGAAAACTTTAACACTTATTACAAAAGAACTCCACGAACCTATTAAAACTACTACGCTCTGCTACCAAATGTTTTTTAAGGATAAAACACTAAACCATGAAGTGGTAGAGTTCCGGTAGTAAAATTAAAATAAAGTTCTTTATATAAAAACTAATCACCAAGTATTGAGAGATTCAACACCCACGCTAAAGTCATTGTCGATATTTCAATATAAGGATAAGTTATTGCGAGTTGGCGGACGTCTTCAATTTTCATCGCTGTCTTATTCATCAAGTACAGCATATACTTCTGCCAAAGGACCATTTTTTTACATTTACTATTGTGAGGTATTATCATTTTAAAGATCTTCACGTGGGACCTCAAGGACTTCTAGCCGCGATTCGATAATTATATGGGCCAATTAATGACAAACAGTTTCCAAAAAGAATATGCAGGGACTGTGTCTTGAATCAAATGGCTGCTTTACCTGATGAACGAGTAACTATGGCTCCACCATTTTACAATGTCGGAATTGATTTTGCCGGGCATTTGTATATTCATCATTACATACAGAGCAAAGCTCCGACAAAGACGTATTTGGCAGTATTTGTATGCCTAGCTACGAAAGGAATTCACTTGGAATTATTCGCGGACTTATCATCTTCTTCTTTCTTGGGCACCCTTCGACGATGCATTTCAACTCGAGGATTGTGAAAAAACATTTTCTCAGACAACGGTACACATTTTGTAGGTGCCAATTCAAAACTCCATGGACTAAATAAGCTACTTTCCAACAGTCAAATAAAATCTGAGTTGTCCGTATTTAATCAAGATAATCAAATAAACTGGAAGTTTTCCCCACCAAATTCACCGCATTTTTGTGGTATTAACGAAGGAATGGTGAAGTCGGCCAAGTATCACATTCGTCGCATGATGGGAAATGTGAACATGTCATACGAAGAACTCAATACGCTCATTAAGCAGGTGGAGGCCGTACTAAATTCAGGCATTCATTTTTTACTGTACGTGTTCTTCGTCGAGTCGATCGAATCATCGGGACGGGAAAGGCTCCGTTTCATAAGCAAGATTATTTGTATAAAAACAGTCTGTTTATAGCAACATTTGGAATAGTTTGTTAAAGTTATTTGGCACTTAATCTCGCTAAAAAAATAGGTCTTACACATCTCACGTGCTGGAAAAATACCTCAATAAAAAAGTAGACAATTTCTAGGTTTTAGTTAGGCAGATAATTCTTGTCTACATTTGAGTAGATATTTTGCAGTTTGAGTTTCCACTATTTTTTTTTGACATTCCTTATGTGATTAATAAAAACATAATAAATAAAAACTTAATAAATATATGAGCAAATAATCCCGAAAATTATAAGTAAAACTAAAATGTAGACTTCACCCACAACAGATCTACAAATAAGACTATTCTACATTTTAGAATATCTTAAAAGTAAACCTGAACGTGCTGGATATGCCCATCATTTCGATAGTTTTACAATTTATTGCTGATATACTTCTCGAAAATGAAATATCGCGGTTAATTTAATTCTCACTTAATTCTCGCTGCGATTTCTTATGGATATACACAATAGAATTTAGCATTGGAATTATGGCAATCTACTAAATCTAGTAAAAAAATGTACGCTTAGTTAGATAATTGTATTAAATTGTCAGACCAATATCAATAGTCGTTGACTTTATAAGACTATTATGTAAGACCAAAAATTAAGTATTTATGTGAAGAAAAACCACTGTCGGCACCCAAGAAGCAATAAACCAAATAGAAAAAGACTGCAAATTGTAATTTTTTAGGGCCACAAGAAATAAATAATGGATAGAATTCAACATGTTCTTTTCGAAATATCAAAAGCTACGAGCAAAATAATTTTGAAACGGTACAGTCAAACCAGTGAACCAAGTTCAATAAGGAATCGTCTTGAATTTAACGAAATTATTTCCTGAAAGAATATTCAAATAATTTAAAAAAACTGGGGTACATGCTCGATCTAGCTAGCAAGCAAAGCATTTGTGAGTCAAAAGCACAACGATAAAGTTGAATTGTAATTATTTTATTTTGTCTTACAACAAATTGCTTGCTTATTGCCTTTCGAGATGGTCGGACTGACGGACTCACAATATTCAAATTATAATGAGAATAGATAATTTTATTGTTTCGGCAGAAGCGTGCTGTGAAAATTTTCATTTATGTTATTTTGACTTTGTTATTTTGTATTCAGATACAGCTAACCTAAATGAAAACGAAAAGTTATTAAAGATTTGTTGATTATTAACAAGCACTTTCCATGTATCACAAATACATAAGATGATATGAGGTTATCAAATTACGATGAACAAAATGTACCAAAAATACCAAAAAACAAAAGGTCCAAACAACATGATTGCATATTCTGCTAAACTTAGACATCTCTAATAAGGCTTGTCATTGACCATCGAATGGCCACTACACAATATTAGAGCAACATTTTTTTTTCAACATAAATAAATCTATGTTCACTACACCACATAAATTCGTTAGTTTTTTAATATAAGGAACCAATAGAGTTTTGGTTTTCAACTTTGACTTGTTTAATAATTATTTTTAAGCAAAATTTTATTTTTTAATTATGTAAAAAATATATTTTAATTACTTTAAACTTTTTTGGCTGTTGTAAGGTTTTTTGTCAATTTGAATTTGTTACCAACTTCACATTACTTTAATTAATGTGTTCCCTCCTGACGCATGCATGATTCGATTTTTTTTTATAGTTTAAATTATACAGTTTTTTGGCTTCCGTCGTAGAGTTTAGGAGTTGGGTTAGTAGAGCGAAATCTAGCGGGAACCAATGTCACCTAAAAGAAAAGTATTTGTTGAGATTATTTCAAAATGCAGAATCTCGTAAAGTGCGCTGGACTTGTATATATGAGGGTCATGGGTTGATCCTGGCCATCGACAAACTAGGTTTGTAAATATATAATCCATCCGCGTCACAAATCTAAAAATATAAATTTATTAAAATTAAAGTTTTATCGAAATGAACTGAAAATTATTACTCCTTGAACATTTATGGCATACACATTTTTCCTATTGACAAATGTGTAGCAGTCTAATAACGCCGGCTTTTGAATTGGAATTTGAGTTCCGCCTATGGCCCCAATCGCATTAGAAAATTCAAATTTAATAAATTTGTAGCTTTAAGGAGGCCGCATGTATGCAGATAATTTGCAGATAAATATTTATCCGCGTTTTCAACCAAACAAATCACTGAAAACGAAAGAGAATTTTCCCACCCAAGTTATCTTTGAGAAATATTATCCGCACAAAGATAAAATTTTTTTAACTTGGGAGGGGAAATTCTCTTTCGTTTTCAGTGATTTGTTTGGTTGAAAACGCGGATAAATATTTATCCGCAAATAATCTGCATACATGCGGCCTCCTTTACCGCATACTGCATTTAAAGCAAAATTATGGCCACACATTTTCCCACAGTTATATTGAAACCCGAACCTAATATTTTAAGGCATACTAAGACCTAAACAATTAAATAATTGGTTGATTGAAAGATAAATACCAGATTTACCACGTTTGGTATTTCTTCTAGGGTCTTCCTTAAATTACTCTATCAAAAGTTTTGCGATTTTCTTTGTAAAACGATACCGTTTAAAACAATCGTGATCTCCACATTCAAAAAGATTTTAAAGATCTAAAAATATTTTCCCAGGTGCACAAATATGATTCCTTCGTCTCCGCTGAATTACAGCTTCCATTCTTAATTAATTATTTTATAAATTATACATATTATTATTAATTTATTAAAACATACTTACTATTCAAAGTTTTTTCAATTTGATTTTAAAAACAAGTTATATCTTTATTTACAATAATAATCTGCACAAATATTTAGAAATGGATGATCTAAACTAAAAAAAAAAATTGACATCTAACAATAGATGCGAATATGTACATTGAAACGTTCGAAAAATTTCTACAAGTTGCTTGCTTAAGCCCCAATTCCACTGTGAAAAATTGACTGAGATGCCTTGAAGTTGGAAGAAGACAAAAAAAATAATCCATCAGAGAGACAAAGACAAAGTATTTTGTTATTGTTTTTTTTATAGCAAATTTTATGGATACATCTTGACAGCAAACAAAAACATAACCAAAAATTAAAAAAATTAAGAATTAGTTTAATTCGAGTACTTTTATGCTTAAAACAGATGGGCAGAATTTCTGCTAGCAGCGCTGCCGGCAGAATTTCAGGTTAAACACATGAGCAGATTTTTTTGACAAGCAGAATTTTTTTTATTTCTATTTTGATTTGTCAAAGTGTTGTGTTTTGTAAGCGATTTTTTTTTTTTAAATGAATTCATTAATTAAATTTGATTATTTTAATAAAATGCTAATGATTTATTTGTGCTGCTGTGCATACTTAAACGTTGTTAAAAAGTTGTGTGAGAAGCATAAAAATAAAAATAGGCGAATGTGGACCCGGTTTATTTTTACGGAGATTGAAAGGGAGCTACACGGCTTTTTTTCTAAAATTTTTCTTGTGGTGAAAGAAAAAGATGAGGAGCAGTTTCGAAAAGCGATGCGTATGGGCATACCACAATTTTAAATTTTAAATAATTTGTTAAACCCATACTTAAAAAAGAAAATGTGGTTCGAAATTCGATTGATCCAGAATGCCGATTGGTGATAACATTAGTGTAAGTATATATTTTTAAAATAACATTTAGTGATGTAAAACATTGTGTAGTCAATTATAAATATGGGTATTTAATTTCAGATATTTGGCACACGGTGCAGCCTGGCAGATGTTGGCGTGGTCGTTTAGAATAGGTGTATCAACCATCCGTGAAATTATACTTGAAGTATGTGAAGTAATTTGGGAGCAATTGCGCGACATTTACTTGTCACCTCCTACAGAGCAGGAGTGGCAAAAACAGCAGAAGATTTTTATAAAAGCACCAAAATGCCATGGATCGTTGTACTACAACTATAAAAAATACAACAGTATCGTGCTAATGGCTGTTTGCGACAGAAATTATTTGTTTTCGGCTGTTGATATCGGAGCATATGGCAGCCAAAGTGATGGTGGAATTCTGCAAAAAAGTGCATTTGGCGAACAGATTTTAAATGGCAATATTAATATTCCAAAAACAATGATATTGCCAAATACCAATGAGGAATTCCCGTGCTATTTCATCGGGGATGCAGCTTTCCCATTACGTAAAACTTTCATGCGACCATATCCTAAGCGGCTTCTTTCAAAGGACAAGGAAGTTTTTAATAAAAAATTATCCTCAGCTAGAGTTAGAATAGAAAACACGTTTGGCATTTTGACTGCGAAATTTCGCGTTCTTACAAATTCGCTAAACGTGTTTCCAGAGAACGCCGAGAAAATTGTTCGAGCAACAGTAGTGCTACATAATTTCATCAAACTGCACGATTCTTCGAACTATATTCCTAATAACTTTCTCGACCATTTCAATAATGAAGGGGATCTATTAGAAGGCAGCTGGCGACAAGAAGTCAACCCTTTGCCACAATACAGATTTGCAACGCGATTTAACTCAACAAGGGATGCATTTTCAATCAGAGATCATTTAAAAGGTTATCTTAATAATGTACCTAATTCAGAAAATATGTAAATAAAACATTTTGGTTTTAATAAAAACAGTTTAATTATATTTTATTTATTCATCTCGGTATAAATTTTGTGTCACTACACTAAGGACCTCCATCTGTAACTGTGCAAATCTCATTGGAGATTTATTTGCCTGGTCCACTTGGGCAGCGATCCCTTTAAAAAAAATTTGAGCTGGCGATTCCGGCGGCTGTGGAACTGCAAATATTGTCTTAGCTAAAGATATCATTTCGACCATTTCTTTTGTGGCCGACTCTATGCAGAGTCTACGTTACTACATTTTTTTGAAGTCGGCGTTCTAGACGTGGGCGTTCTAGACGTGGGTGTTCTAGACGTAGACGTTCTTACTGAAGATTCGCTAGTTTGGGTCTCCCCGTAACTTAAAAATTTAAAGTCTTCGAAAAAATCTTCCTCTCTATCGTCAATCTTGGGATAATTACCCACGGTTCTACAAATATAGAATCAAGGATAAAAGCTTAAATCAAATATTTTGGAATAATTTTTTTTTAGGTTTTACCTTTCATTTACACTGTCCACATCCTTAAGGAACATCAAAGGTTCCAGCCACTTCCACTCCTTTTTGGGGCTGGTTGCTTCACTTCCTGAAGTTCCTGTTGCTTTTTTAATTTCTCGATGAAATTTGTCCCTCAAAGTTTTCCAACGCTGTTTCACCTTTTCAACTAAAAATAAAAAATAAAAATGTTATTTATATGTAATACATATTTATAAGGATTTATCGTTTAAGATTTAAATTCGATTTATCAGAAAACAGCAAAGTTGATTAAGTTGTTGTTTTTTACCGCTCTTTGGCAAATCGAAATAAAACTAAAAATACTAAAACTACTTACGTGGAATTTTTAGTTGTACAGCCAGTTCGTTAAATAATTTATCTCGGCAATACATATTTTTATATTTGGCATCTTTTTTGTCGTATAACCATTTATGTTTCCGCACAAACTCTATAAGTTTTTCCTCCATTTTTAGAAATGTCATAAATTTTTGACATTTCAACACAAAAAAAAAGAAAAAATAAAGATAATAATAGCATGAACATAGTTGCGATTCTTATTTTTTTTTTATGTTGTCAGCCGGTTCTGCGGCAGAAAATTAGAAATAGAGACACAAAGCAGGATTCTGCTCGCAAAGCAGAATCCATGTATTTCATGCCATATAAACGTGTGTATTCTAAATATTCTGCTTGCAGAATTCTGCCCATGTGTTTTAACCCTTACGATCCGAAATAATTTAAAAAATTAATTATTATTAATACTCATATCAGAATTATTTTTTCGAATATTTTAGATCTCAAATTAGACTTTACCATAAAAATTGCAAACCTTAAAATTGTCTTAGTGTTTTGACAGCAAACAAAAACATAACCTAGAATAACCAAGAATTAAGTATTAGTGTTAATTCGATTATTTTCACGTTTCAAAATAATCTTTTTTTTTTTTTTGATTTTCATTTAAAATTACAACTGATTTAAAAATCGGTTAGTAATTTATCTTTCTTAAATGAAGATTCACATTTGACGGGCAGTAACCCAATGGTTACTCCCGTTTGAATTTACATAGTAATTATTTTTCTCTAACCTAATTAAATACAACTGCCCAATTTCAAAGGTTTCTGCCTTTGAAGTCTTCTTACTGCATTGGTGGTATCCAACAAACTTCGTATGTCTGCATTTTGGTGCCTAGATATCCGCTGAATGTGTTTCTTTGCATGATTTTGTATTTCTTCACTTACATATTCCATGTTTAAGTCCCTATGGAGGGTATCATTTCTAATGTACCATGGTGCGTTTACAATGTCCCGCAGCACTTTGTTTTGAAAACATTGAATCATTTGTACATTTGTCTTCTTGGTACAACCCCAAAGTTGAATACCGTAGGTCCATACTGGTTTAAGTATTTGCTGATATAATAGCAGTTGGTTATGTATTGTAAGCTCGGACTTTCTACCTATAAGCCAATACATTTTTCTATATTTCATGTTCAATTCTTCTTTTTTCTTTTAACATGCTCTTTCCATCTAAGCTTGCAATCGAGAGTCATGCCGAGGTATTTGGCTGTATTTGCATTTGGAACCGGCCTTGAATTAAGTTCCGCTGGAATCCAGTTAACTTTCTGGTTTGTGAAGTTTACGTGAACCGATTTTGCTTCGTTTAGGCTAATGTGACATTTCTTTGTACAACTACTCACTGTGTCGGTGGCTTTTTGAAGTTTGGTCGTTGCTTCTGATATACACTTTCCAGTTGCCAGAATAGCTGTATCGTCTGCAATGTTGCTATGGTGGCACCTTCTGTACTTGGCATATCTCTGGTGTACAGGATGTACAATATAGGACCCAGTACGCTACCTTGTGGTATGTCTGCTGATATTCTCTTTAGTTCAGAGTACTCTCCGTTATATTTACACGGAAATGTCGGTCTGCGATATAAGATTTAAGAATTTGATAGAACTGCTTAGGTAGATCTCGATGCAATTTAACAAGTCCTTGGTGCCAAACTTTGTCGAAAGCTTGTGCTACATCTAAGAAGATGCTGGAGCATATCTTCTTATTCTCAAGTGCGTCTTCCATTATATCCCTTATTCTGTGAACTTGTTCTATCGTAAAGTGATTTTCTCTAAATCCAAATTGGTGTGGTGGAATCAAATTTCTTTCTTCTATTATTGTCTTGAGTCTCTTGAGCAGTAATTTTTCAAATAATTTTGAAATTACAGGAAGTAGTGAAATCGATCTGTACGACTTTATATCGTTCGCTGGTTTGCCTGGATTGGGGATCATAATTACTTCAGCAACCTTCCATTGTCGTGGGACATGTTTTAGTCTGAAGACAGCATTGATAATTTGAACCAATTTTCTTAGTCCCTTCGCGGGAATGGCTTTTACTACATGTCCAGTTATTAAATCATATCCTGGAGCTTTTTTTGCGTTCAAATTACACTTGATCTCATTTTTTAATTGCTGTAATGTTACACATCGAATATTATATTCATCAATTTTGCTAACTGTTATTACGGTTTCATCTGCTGTTTGCCTAGGTAACGGTTGAAAGGTGTCTTCCAAGTGAGCCGCAAATAAAATAGCTTTTTGCTTGTCGCTTTTGGCCCAGGTTCCTTCCCCATTTTTAATAGGCGGCACATGCATTTTGGTTCGTTTTAATCCCTTTGTTGCTTTCCAAAGAGAGTAATCGGTATCTTTATTTTCGGTGAGACCATTTAAGTACTTGTTAATAGTTTCGTTCTTAATTTCTTTTATAAGTTGTTTTAGTTTATTGCATAGAAAATTGAAGATTTTTTTGTTTTCCGGGGCACGTGTCCTTTGCCAGGTCTTTCTTGCCTTCCGTTTCTCTCTAACTAACTCCATGACCTCAATAGGATAATTTTGTTTTCTACGGGATTCGGTGTGACTAGCAAGAGAACTTTCCCATGCTGCTTGTTGAATAGTACTGTTAAATACCTCTAGTTCGTCTTCCGACTGTAACGGTGTTTTAATCGGCACTCGTAGATTTATTTGCATTTCAATTAGTTCTTGGAATAGGTCCCAGTTAGTTCTATTATTTGTTAATTTAGGCAGGTTATCCTTATTAATTATCATTGTGCTGAGAGTCATGATAACAGGTGTATGATCGGAATATATCCCCTCGCTGTTTTCGATGCACATGTAATCCTCGAAGATCCCTCTCGTTCGTGGTTGATACCTATTAGCCTCGTGTTTTTTTTTAGCGGTTCTATTTTAACCCTCTTATTGAGAATTGCTTTGATGTTGAAGATGTTTACGAATTTCTCCTTTTTGTTAAAAGTAAGCATAAATAGTGGAAGCCCCTTTTTTTTTGACTTGATTGTTCTCACCTGCCCTTGTTTAAAATGTTTACTGCATCTTCTATTTGCAGATCTTTTGCCTTTAGGTCTTCCATTATGTCCTCCTTCTTACACGTTGGATGAAGGCCTCTGGCCATAACCTTAATTGCGCGTTCGTTTTTATCTTCGTATGTGAACCATTCTTTACCTTCCGCATTGAGCTTTATTGCTAGAGCTCTATATGTATCGGAATCTGGTGTATTGATTTTCCACACGTTATTGTTTAGTGACACTACTCTATATTCCTTAGCTGTCACTGATTTAATTATTGATTGTATACCAGCAAATTCTGTTATGCCGATTACATTAATTGGCGGAGGAGCCGTTTCTTTCGGTACAACTTTTTGTTGCCGATTTTGTTGCTGTTGCTGGTGAGCTCGTTTGGTATTAGTATCATCAGTTACTAATACATTAGTTTGCGAATGATCTCCAACTTCAGGCGAGAATTCTGCTTTTCGTTTTTTGGTAGGTCTTTTCTTCCTTTTCAGTACCCAATCTGTTTCTCTCATGAGATCCTCTTCATTAGTATGGAACTCATTGTTATAACTGGTGAGAGTACTTGCTTCATTATAACAAGTTAGCGGGTTTTCAGAAATCTCCATTGGTTTGGGCTTCTTCAATTCTTCATTTTCTTTTTTTAGTTTTTCAATTTCGCTTTTAAGTTGGGTTAAAAGTACATCTACTTCACTGAGTTTTCGACAGAGTTCAGCGTTTTCATCTTTCTGCTGATCTGCAGAGTTAGTATGTTTGTTTGGTGATATTGACAACATTAAACTTCTTTCGAATGGATTTAGCAATGATTGGCTTACCCCAGAATCCATTGAGCCAGCCTCATAAGAGGGTGGATTAGCCAACTGGGTAGTTGGTTTAACACCTGGGGTATTTACTCCTTTTTGTGTTGTATTCATTGCTTAAAACTGGTTATGTATCAACTACCAACCTAACCAGTACAAGTTGGTAGAGGGTCATTTAAGAGAACATCATTTGCTATGTTCTCGGTTGTTGGTTATTCCGCCGTATCTCGATCGCCAGAGCCTCGTTAGTTAATTAGCAGGAAGTACCACGTGCAGGTGAGGTTGACATTTGGGCTAGTATATTAAGACCATCTAAACCGGCGCCCCTTACTCCCCTCAAAATAGTCTAAAAATTTAATTATTATTAATACTCATATCAGAATTATTTTATTCAAATTATTTCCGTCATAAAATACAAAATTAAAAAAAATCTTTCACATAAAATGCCAAACAATTAAAATTATCAGTGTGTTCGAGAAATATTTTCCATCGGTACACAATATTTATGTACATGTACTAGTTGGACTGCGATAAAATGTTCTCGATTTGATGCTTTTTTTAATTTTCATCTCAGTGCACTAACACAGATACACATTTGTTGTAAGTAAAAACTTGACTGACTCCGTTGTGTGTCTCGTTCACACAACCACCGATTTTATATTTTTATCTCAAGTTATTTTTACTGACAAACTTTGATTCACAGTGGAATTGAGGCATTACTAATACAGAAAAATTATCGAGTATCCCATTTTTTGAAATTCAGCAACAAAATTGGTTTGCTAAATTATCGTGTATGTATATTATTTCTAGCAAATTAGCAAAAACTCACTGCTTATCTGCTTGCTTTTTAGCCCATTCTCGTATATAATTTGCAATTTCGCTCATACCGGATTTTCCGTCCTTTTTTTACATGAAATTTTTGACTTAAGGCTAAAGATGTTTTCACATCCAAAAAATGGAGGTGTGGCCAACACACGACTTTCTTTTACGAACAGAGAATTTTGAAAAATTTAAAATTTGTTTGTTTTAATTTAATTTTTTTATTTTTTGGAAACTTTTGTATTAAGTAGTTTTTAGTAAATCTTATAATTTTTAAGATATTTGCAAAATAACTTTTCTGGACCAAGGGAGTGGCCACTCCTGGTTAGCCGATTTGTTTTTTCAATTTATCAAAAAAGCTTAAATCTGAAGTTTCAGTATGATTGGTTAAACCATCTGGGCTGTAGAGAGGACCCAGACTGACAGACCGACAGACTGGCAGGCAGACACCATTTCGAAGCCCACTTTTTCGGACTCAGGGGACTTCAAAACAGATGAATCACTAAAAATCCCAAGGTCGAAAATTTTCATTATTACTATACTTTATTTTACTTAAGTAAAAGAAAGTAAAAATTAATGTAGAAAACTAAAGGCTATACGGCGTAAAGCTCAATTTACGTTTTAACAAAGCTTTTAATTGCTATATTGATCGCTTTTATGAACTTTGTGTTTTAAATTTTCAGTTAACTACTTATTATTGTTTGTTATTTTTATATAGCTTTTTACATATAATTTACATTTTAAAGTAATCTACACAGATTTTTGAATTTTTTACTTGTAAAATGTACAATATGGTTTTTTACACGAATATGCTCGAAATGAAATATGCACAAAAAGCTGGATCAAATATGCACGAAAGGGCTGGATACAATTTAAAAACGTTAGTAATTCTAGTTTGTAATGAAAACATGTTGTGGGGATAGTAAGTCATTTTCCAGTTAACCGTAATAGTCCAAACATTTAGTTTATTTGATTACTGATTGTAACATTGTAAGGCTTACGATTGATCATTCGATTTACACAATTTTGGTAGTTACGTTCCATGGTTTTTTCGTTTAAAACGAAGCAAGGCATTCATAAGAGGTAAAAGACCCACAGAAAAATCGTAAATTTATATTATTAAGCGCCATGCAGGGAAATCAACGTAAAGATTCTAAAGATCTTTATTTTTAGATTGGTTCCATTGAGTGTTGAACTCGAAGTTTTAGTTTATTTCATAGATTAAAAGAAATACAATTCGGTACCGAATCATGTCTCAAAGTTCTAATAACTTGCTCAGAATGATTAGTTGATAATCGTAGGCATAAAATATGTCCTTCCTTACAAAGAGTGGAGCCATGTTTTTGCTGTTATGCTAATGATGCTTTACGTATTTCTTGCTTAACTTTCGAATAACGAAGGTAAATTGCATGGTTCCGAGGTTTTTTTTATTAGTGCCTTTCAGTTTGATAATAACAGTTCTAGCGGAGTTTTAGAGTTACACTAAATAACCCCAAGTGTATGGCGCACCGACAGAAATTAACACTGGTCTGGCTATTTTCAAATAGTAATGACAATCGGTTGACCCTCCAGCTGTCACAAGAAAATAATGTAAAGTCAGGCACGTCAAGTGCTATTAATGACTGGTGAACTAGGCAATAATTTAAAAAATCACTGATTTGATCGAAAAAATCCCTGTTCGACACATCATAAGATTGAAAGGCACACATCGTAAGTTTGAATTAAGCTAAAATAAACAAACAAATTAAAAATGCATTTTATTCCATATAAGTTGCAATGCAAATATATCTTGAGACCTTGCTGCTAATAGTTTAATAACGAAGCACACAGCTACTTCAAAAATCCTACAATACAGAATGTCATATGTTTACACTGATAAACTCAAAATGCGAAACAAAAAACAGGAACCAAGCCTACACCAGCTGTCACCTTTCCCTAAACATTAATTATGCCTTAATCAAATTATCTAGATAATTTAATTATCAAAAAATGTACATACGTATGTATTTTAAGACAAAAATGTAAATAAAAAAAATTAAGATAAATAAAACCTCTAAAAAAATTCAACTATAATAAATTTTCCGGCAACAACAACAACAATACGACATCAACAATTTCATTCATTTATCTTATTCTAAAAGAAAACACAACAAAACCAACAACAAGTAAAACCTCTATAAAACCGTTATGAACACGAAAAAAAACAGCAGTTTTTTTTGTAACAATAAAAAAAAATCCCATTTTCATTAATGAAAACATGAATTTTTCTTTATTGTCTTTTATGTAGAAAATTTATCAGTGAAAAAAATAAATAAAATGGGAAATGGAAAATGAAAATTGTTTTTGATAAAAATCTTTCGAATCGTTATCATTATGAATTTTTCATATTTTCATAATTTTCCGTTTCCATTTATGTACGAGTATGTCGTCGAGTATGTTCTGTGTGTGTGTATGAAAACAACCAAATATTTTGTATTTTTTTATTTTTATTGTTCATAGGGTAGAAGTATATAACGTGGGCAAGTTGTAAAAACATTGAATTACTTGTACTACAAAATATAAGAGTAAGTCGTTAAATATTTTTGAATATTATCTGTTGGAAAGCGGGGCACGTATTCGAAATATTAGAAAAGTTCAAATGGGGTTTGATGGTTTGTTAATGACTTTTCAATACTTTTTGATCGATTTAATGAAACATATTAAAATCAAATATCAGAATAGGAAGGAAAAACCTTATTTTGCGTGTTAGGTTTTACAGAAACTTTTTAGTGTGAAAAAGCAATTTGGATCAATATGTAGTTATTCTTATGATAATAATTAGGTATTATTTTTAATACAAATAAATGTATTTTACAATTTAAAGCTGAACTCCTAACTGGTTGAAATTTGGAGAGAAAATGTCTGCCAGCCTATCGGGATTTTAGTGTGTCTTGTTGTAAAATTGACCACCGGTTTGTTGAGGGTCACGTTAATATGACGATTACTTTCTATTATCCACTAAATGCATACCAATGTGATGGCATAATCAGATCCAGGGAACAATCTTTAAGATGGCCAGTTATTGGCCTTCGAAAATACACTACACACGATTTTAGTGTATAGTATGCCTTATTGTAAAATAGACCACCGGTTTGTTTAGTGTCGCGTTAATGGGTCCCATTTGAAACGCGATATTTTTAAACGCGAGATGACAAAGCGCGTATTTCAAAACACGATGCGGTACAAAACGCGATATGGTACTAAACGCGATAATTCAAAACGCGATAAATGTTCAATTTCATCATAAAGGAAAATTGTAAATGGAAATGAAGGAAAATTAATAATTTTAAAATATCGCGTTTTGTATCATATTGCGTTTTAAAATATCGCGTTTTGAAATATCGTATTTGGTACCATATCGCGTTTTATACCATATCGCGTTTTGTACAATATCGCATTTTGAAATATCGCGTTTTGAAATATCGAGTTTTGTACTTTGTCTCGTGTCGTCATATCGCGTTTTGAAATATCACGTTTTGAAATATCGCGTTTCGAGCAGATCTCCGCGTTAATATGGCGATTACTTTGTATTATGCACTAAATACATACCAACGTGATGGCAAAATCAGATCCAGGGAACAATCTCTACGATGGCCTGTCATTGGCCTTCTAAAATACATTACACATGGTTTTAGTCTATGTGTTATTGGAAAATCGACCACCGGTTTGTTGAGGGTCTTGTTAATATGACGATTACTTTCTATTATCCACTAAATTCATACCAATGTGATGGCATACTCAGATCCAGGATGGCCTATCATTGGTTAATAAATGTTTCAATTTACGTTTGTAATGACCTTTTAAAATGCCTTTTAAAAGTTAACAAAATTTCATTTTTATTATGTACTTAAAACATACTTCTACTTAACTATTTAGAATTATCTTCGAGCTTTAACACAACTCCACATTAATTTAGTTTCCAAGATTTTTGAATATAAAATTAAATTTTTTTTCGAATTAGCATTTAGCAAAAAATGACAAAATATATGAAGCGATCTCCTTATAGACTGTGTTGAAAGTGTAATACTTGGTTTTACACTTTTTTGCTGTTGTAAGGTTTTTTTTGTCAATTTGTCATAAACTTCACACTAACTGCTGGAAAAGGAATTTCACTCTCAACCAATTGGTTTTCTATTTAAGAACTTCCTTCAATAAAATTAAATTTCGAATCTAACTTAAAATTAATTTGCTATGATCACCTATGCATTTTTACCTGTACGAACCCTCCATCGTATATTATATAATTAATTAGTGTGTTGATACCAAACGACAAATGGCCACCTAACAGAAATTTGGTGAATTTGTTTTCACGAAAAAATTTGGTGTTTATGCGTAAGTTACGTAAAAAGTAAAATATTTACAAAAGAACAAAACTAGGCACGAGATTGTTGATTTAACATTATTATTGTGAAAAAAATTTGCGTCTATTGTTGTTGTGTATTCGCATCGAACTTGCACAAGTTATCCAAGTTTGAGAGCTTAACAAAATATTAAAAGAAAATTTAGGGGAAAAAACCAACTAAGCATGAGTTCTATACATTATCTAATGAACATAATAAAATTCTAGAAGAAAACATTTACACAGATGCTTATCGAACCTGCACAACATTCCCTTGCCTTAGTATATTAAGTGAATACTGGAGACATTAACCAAATGTAGCAGCAGAAATCTTAGTAATATTATCTTCTTATACTTAATATTATTTACCATCAGCAAAGTATTGCAGGTAAATGTAAAAATTTCGATTTTATATTACACGGTAACCTATTCGTTTTGTCGTAAAGGCACCTACGGAACAACCGTTGGAATTAACCGTAGAAAAATATTTCTTCGAAAAGTTTTATTTTACCTCGGAGAACTGTTCATTAATTTTTTTTATTATTTATCTTCAATTGACTTTCAATTTGAAAATAATAAAACAAAAAAAAAACTGCCGGTCCGTTTTTGGGAAAATCTGTTTGGCAATTTTCTCTTCCACTGCAACCCCTTCTATTTTAGACTCGAATGAACTCAAAAGTTAACATAAACAAGGCACAACTTCTAAGTGGTAATCGCATTTATTAATCCAGAGTTGTAAAAAGTAGCATGCAAGTATAACGGTACACCCGATTTAATTATTCAGAAAATAAAGACAACAGTTCAATAACGCATCCAAGGATTAAATGAAACTTTCTAAGGTCATGAACATACATATCTCACACAATTATTAAACGTAACTTCAAGTAAACATTTTAAATAACTGTCACAATTAGAAAATATTATACCACAATAGCTGAAAATAGGTATAATCAAATTTTTAACAAGATATGTATATGCGTCAGTCAACTGGACAAAACCTTTTTAGTAATTCGAGCGAATATAAACTATACAATATACTATACATGATCATTCCAAGTATGTTTTGAATTCAATAGTAATCCTAGGTTATTAACCGTTAGAACAGATGAGATTATATCATTGTTAAAAAAGAGGACAGACAGAATTACTTTTAGCGAGCAATAAAGCTTTATTTTACTTGGAAAGTGAATTGAATTTTGAAATATTTCTAAGATTTGTATTAAGTTGCATAACGATTACCTCCAATTTTAACAAGTCATATAAATACTTTTTAAAATTTTAGATTAAAATACAACAGCCGTGTCTTAACGCTACAATTAATTATAGTTGTAAAAGTCAAATTATGATCATAAATTGAATTTTCTGTCTTGAAGTTACCATCAAAAATTGAACTAATTTGATAATTAAATGTAATTATACTGCTAAGGAGTGAAAATTTTCGCCAATTTACAAAGATTTTCCCAAAATCATTTGTCCTAATTTTTCACTTCACAGTAAAGTTTTCAAATTATGATCGTAAATAGGAATGCATGTGAATTTCTTCCTAAACTTTCCTAAAATCACAAAAACAACAAATTGTGAGAATGTATGAGTAAAACTACGCATTAACGAATAAATTATACATTACTCATTAAGGCTGTATGGTACTCAACAAAAATTTCTGTTTTGGTATCGATATTTAAATGTCAAAAAATGTGTCTAAACTGTGCCTATAATAAAAAAAATATCGTTTTGATTTTTGTTTTGTTTTGATGAAAAATAAATATAAATGTATGTCGACTTTGCTTATTTCTCTTTTTTCCAGAATACAATTATATACTATATCGGTTATTTATTTTCGTTTTATATTTTCGTTGAGAAAACGTCAAAAGTATAATACAGCTACTTCAGTTTTCCTTACAGTAGTTATTGTTTTTGGATAATAAAACCACCATGTTTCGTTTACAAATGTGCTCTGTTTTATGCTTTATTTATGAAATTTCAAACAAATTTATTTTAATTTTTAAATTCACAATTTTTAATTTGTTTTTTAAAATAATTAAAAAAATTAAATGAGAAAAATTGAAAACTTGGTGTTTTATTTATAAATAATAAAAATAAAATTCAAGCGAGTAGTATCTTCTTTATTAATGAAAAATTGATTCAAAATTATTATCTGGGCTTTGAGGGTAATCTCGCAGCACCATTCCTCTTTTATAGCGACTGTACACTATTTCTAAATAACGAAAAAGCAAAGTTTTGTTTTTGTTATTTCCATTTGTCCATGCATTTGGTAATAATACGGGTGTGCTTTATTAATCACAAACGTATCATTTTCTTTGTCGTATTTTACATATTTAATTTTTTTTAGTTTGATTGCTTCTAAAGGATTCAACTCCCGCGAATTGTATGGGCACTTTGCTTCGACAACCGCATCGTAACCTATTATAAAAAGTCCACATTTTTCAACTTTAAGCTGAGTTTCCTGTTCAAATGCAGCTATAGCATCTTCTTCGTGGTCTCTTCCCCAAACTACTGCTTTTGCAAATGACTCGGACTCCGAATTGTAAAAGATTTGCTTTACTTTATTTGGAAAACTATGCTCATTCCGAGACCGACAAACTACACCAAAATTAGAACTCGATAATCTCTTAAGTCGCATCTCATGCCATAATGTACTCTGCGATTGATCGATAGTTTTTATTTGTATATTGTCACGATCGTCTCTTTCGCATTTTAACACTTTGTTTGTACTCTAAAATCTCAACTCCAGTCATGTCCGGCCGTTCACACGTTTCAGTTCCAAAGTGAGCGTCTTCTCCTCTAGAGGCCGTTTTCTACGTATACTATCTAGAAATGAATATATTATCATCTCAAATTGTATCATTATATTCAATACTTTAAATTACATTTGTCAAGCCTTTTTTGGCAAATCCTTTTCTTTTTCTTTCAATTGAAATAATTCGTTTTTTAGGACTTCTTTTCAGCAAAAAATTTTCATACCAATAATGAGCACTTTTGGTATTATGCTGTAATACGGCAAATTTTGCACGCGAAGTGTACGATTGTCCACGAGAAAAGTTTATGCTTTTTCCATCAACTGTTTTACATATGATTGAGTAGAACCGTTCAACAACATTGGATTTTACGTCATAAATTAAACTTGTTGAATTATATTTTAGTCTTTTGCATGTTAGTGATTTGTTTATTTATTTACTTATTAATTTATATAACTTAAGGTACACTCCATTTTGAGCAGGACGCTCATTGACATAGTGTGTACCAAAAGAGTTAAATAATAGTGATCATTCCCGATTTTTCAAATTTCTTGAAAGTTTCTGTAACTTCACTTTTTTGTTGGTGGCAAAAATAGGTGGCACAATCAGTATGTTTTCCATATACATGATACGGAACATTTTTTATATCGTTTGCGAGATACTTAATTTTTTCTGCGGTAGAAGTATTTTGTACCTTACGATATTTGATTGCAGATCGAACTCCAACACAACACCGTAAAAGTCAGTTTGAAAACAGTTTCTGAATAGATCGATTGAATTTCATATTTGCAGCTAGTTACCTTGCATGTTTACGAAACACTCGCATAAGGTGATTTCGGCATTCAATTTTTTCAATATGAGTATTCGCATACGATCTCGCCCTTAATATATTAGCATAAACGCTTGCATCACCATCTATAATAACTTTATTATATCGCACTCCATAAAGTTGCTCGCTTTTGCAAAAACACTCAACTATTGCGGACGATTCAATACAGGTTGATGGACCACAATAATTTTGATTACAATCATGCTCTTTTACGACTGTGTTTTGATTTTTAGCGTTTTGGCAAATGCAGTGTGCTACTATTGTGCCTACTCCAGACAGAGAAGAATAGTTGCTTCCAACTCCGTATGTCCTCTTGGAATAACAGCCATCTGCATGTACGGTGATTAGTGGGACACCGTCTTCAGCTACTTCGCCTTATTCTATTGCTATTTGCTTTGCCTCCATTGCTGCTTCAAACATTTCTGCATCACTTATTTTTTTTATGTCCTCCTGAACACGTTTTTGAACCTTTTGGTAGCTCCGAGATGACATGTATGGAATGTTCAACACTTCAAAGAACTTCTCTGTTTGCGAATATCCAATTCCTGTCGACACTCCTCCCAATACGCTCTGATATTTCAAATTGTCCAGTGATTTAGAGTCATTATTATTTTGGGTCGATACATTTAATTTCATATTGCGCATATTACATCGAAAATATAACTTAGTAGCTAGCCCTATTTTTTTCACCAATAATCTTCAAGTTTTTCAGTGTACACCCGAAAACAGTGCTATGTTCGCTTATTGTTACTAAACTTTGAAAAAGAAACTCAATATCTACAATTCTGTTTCTTTCTAATTTTATACTGTTAGGAACATGTAGTTCTTCAGTTAAAATATCACTGACATCTATTTCAAATGAATTAGTCGCATTATTATTATTACTGTCAATACAGTCAGTTGAATTTTGGTTATTGATAATTATTACATCTACGTAACCGCCATCGTTATTTTCTTCTTCAGTAGTCAATAAATCTGTCTGATTCACTGTTAAATCCTCTAAACTGTCTAAATCAATACAATTTTGATTGTCAAAACCTTCATTATTGGAGGATTCAATATTTCTTCCCCAGCGTCTCCTGTTGCAGAATATAAATATAATGAAAATATAATATGTAATTAATAATATAATATGTACGTACCCAATGCGTGCTCTACTGTTACGAGAATTCCGTTTTTTTTACCAAAATTCAATTTTTGTTTAACAATTAAACTATGGCTATCAATTAGTATTTTATTTGTTATTATTAAAATTAGTATAAGCCTATGTATGTATTATAAAAACGTATCACTACCGTTATTACTATTATTTATAAAATAGACTTACATATGGTCTTTATAACAAAATGTTTAATATCATCACAATAATATAACTATTATTTTTCAGATTTCACTTATATTTAATCAAAGTTGTTTCTTACGTTATAATATATTCTATTAATTAGAACAAATTGGTTGCGATTTGATTATAGCCAACAATTTTTTCTCTTTTTCACACTAAGTAATTATTTTGTTACAACAATAACAACGAAACGAACAAAAGATAATTATAATTTTTTGTTTCATCATTTTTATTATAAAACGATAGGATCCTAGATACTTACCATAATTTAAGGTTAGCCATCTCATAGAGTAAAAGGAAATCAATAGAGTAAAAGGAAATCAAAAATTAGCCGGGATCATACCCCTTTTTAACAATAAAACATATATTTATCGATACTCAAATTTTTCGTATTGATAAATATATCGATATTCTTAGCATTTTGATTATATGTTTCTTATTTTAATATTAATCTATATAATCGTGAATTAATCCCTCAAAAATATCTTTCTGCATAGGTCAATATAAAAAATATATATTGTTAAGCGGGAAAAAGTTAAGAAAATTGAATTTTCCTTTATTACGGATAAACTAAAGATAATTTTTAAATAATCCTGTATTAATCCCTCAAAAATACCTTAAGCTTTGTCAATAAAAAAAAAATATGTCAATTGATAAATATTTGTGGCTACAAATTGATTTTTACGTGACCCTTATTTTGGTAAAATGAGTACCAAACAGCCTTAAGTAAAGGACATTAAAAATTTTGTATTGATACGTCTAAATATTATCATGTAATATTTTTTCTATATTCCATTATTAACTTCTGTTGATAAAAATATAAATGTTCAATACCATGCGTCCAATTTCCGAACGTTTTCCGATACTTAGAAACACCGGCCCAAAATACTAAGTGTATTTTTGAGTAACTCTGAATGTACTAATAGAAAAACATCATCATTTGAAAAGTTATAGAGACTAAGTGTGTTTAGTATAACATAATCATACTAAGGTTTATCATACTTTCCGTTTATGTCTTACGTAAATTTCCCAAGCATTTTCCGCAACTTAGAAAAACCGGCCAAAAATGTAACTGTGAATGGAAAGTATTAAAAAACGTTTATGTAATGGTTTTATAAGCATACGTCTTATTTAATGTCCAAAGAGAAAAATTAATTTTGGGATATATTTTCGAAATCCGATAAACGTAAAAAAAACGAATTATACAACCAAAATAAATTTAAAATACGAAATATGTATTTAACCAAAAATGTTTCTGTACTGGACAAAGTATTACAAATATCAAAACCAACAAAAATGTTTATACAAGCCAAACAGTACAAACACTTAAGATATAAAAAAGTACGTTAAGGCTTAGTATTAGTGATTCATATAAATAAATCAGAAAGTATATATACACAAAACAAATAAGTATAGGTGATAGATTCATAATAAATATAGTGTACATTTTTTTGATAGGATCTGTGTAAGGAGCGAACGAGACGGCTTGTATAAACATTTTTGTTGGTTTTGCAAATATACAAAGGAAAATCCAAAAAATTATTGAGCGAGTATGTAACTCTGTTTAAACGTTTTTTAGTTGTTTAGCAATTTACGATTATTAATACTCAGAAAAATACATGCATATGTTTGTTTGTGTCATTCAGTTTTGAAAGAAATTATTTCTGTATTATATTTTCTACTTACCTGCATATTTATTTAAGTAAATAAACTCTCATGAAATTAGTTAATCAATTTAAATTCAGATTTCAAAAAATATTTTTATTAACTGGTTAATATTACGGTTAATATTATTTGATATAATAAATTTTATTATTAAATATAACTAATTAAAATAAATACAAATTTTACTTTTGGTTTTAATTGGTTGTTAAATGTTCATATAATTATTTTAGTTGTATATATTGTATATTGTGCCGTTATACAATTAAAATACCTTTGGTATATTTTGAATTTCTCTGAATTTATATTCGAATATAATTTTGTTTATTTCGTTTTATCATATTTGCACTACTAGTATTAACAAATTAGTTAAGTATATTACGAAAAACAATGTATTCGCAGTTATCTACACAAGTATAAATTTTTGATTTATCAATTTAAGATTTGCGATTCTATTAGTTGGAAGAGTTAATTTTTTCAAACAAGAAATTTAAAAAACCAACCAAATATAAGAAAAAATTATACAAACTTAAACTGCAAAGAAACGATTTAACAAATATTCATTTACCGAATGGCAAATCTAGGCTAATGACAAATATTTGTGCCAAAGTGACAAGCCTAGAAATCACCAAAGGACTTATAACTTTTGGCGAAAATCAGGTAAAATCCTGGTCGATCTCAATTCCAGACGATCCAATGAATATGATGACAAAGTAGGAAATCATGAAAACGTTATTGTCAGAAATTCTGGAATATCGGAAAATGAAGATGCCAAAGAATCGGACACTGTCCAAACAAAATCAGAAATATCTGAAAATATAAACTCGTTTATCAAAGTCCATGATTTAAATAAAATGCCATAAAATCCATTAACATTGTTAACTTAACATAAGGAAATTCGGATACGGAAAATTTTGATATCATTTAATATTGACCTAGAAGAAAAACAGCAAAGTATTGAAAAAATGGATATTTTGCTTGAAGAACCTCCTGGTGATGTTTGGTTGTATCGTAGTTGCACGCTGATTGAATTAAATTCTACTGAGGGTTAGTCGAATGAGGATTTACGCAATAGTATTCAGAGAGCTTTAAATTTGACTGAACATCCATGTGTTTTATCTTTTAAGACGGTTAATCGAAATAGAAGCAAGAACTTGTTAACCCAATATGCCAAGTGCAAATATAAATCGCACAATCAGCAATTTAAATTTATCATAGATCAAGCAAAAGTCATGAATTTTTTTACTTTAGGTCCTGATTTAGAGAATCACGGTACATATAAAGAGTTTACGCAGTTGAGAGGTTCAAGACGAAATTGTGTTCAGAATCAAATGAAGAAATCATTCGCAAATTTAATGTATTTAAAGCAATTCGATACATTAGATTTGCCTTTGCTCCGAAAAGGAAATACACAAAATATGGTGAAACCATTAACACTTCGCAAAGCTCGGTCTGAGCAAAAGTTATTAGCCGACGTGGTGCAGGGTTGTGAAGTGATAGATCTAATTCATCGAGTTTCCAATCAATCGGCCACTGATAAATATATATATTTAGCATCGAATCCCCTGTCGGTTACCTCAATGCGTGAGAAAATTGCAATTTTTAAATAATAAGGGTATTATTGTACATATTGACGCAACTGGAAGCTTAGTTCGCAATCCTAATTGTCTGATCCATTCTTACTCAAGAATTTATTACTATGCTTGTGTCATTAAATACAATAACATTATATTTCCAGTAGCGGAGCTTATAAGCACTAAGCATAATGTAGTAGCTATTAGAAAATTTCTAAGTGATTTTCAAGACGAAATCGTTAAGCAAAAACCAAAATTAGTTCCACCAAAGATTTATGTGTCCGATTGGTCTTGGGTATTTATAAATGCAATTTTAAACTAAATGAATCTAATGAATATCACTGAGTATTTAAATTTTGCGTACGAAGTCATTAGCTGCAAGAGAACAGTTGGTGATAATGTTGCGATTTTTATATGTTGCGCCTATTTTGCTGCGATTATTGTTCGCCAGATCAAGGCGAAAATTAACAATTGAATTGTTCATCAATTTTAAAGGATACTATTCTTATAATTTTATTTCTAATATTGGATAGCAAACGTTTGCAAGATATTGATGAATATTTTGAAATTCTATGTATACTTTGCTGTTCAAAATTTGAAAATAAATTATTTGTAAAAGCAAAACACAATTTAGCGAGCCAAATAGGTGAACAATTGATCGACATTAAGCCAAAAGATTCTAACTTAAAGCAATCTGTTGAAGATGGTATTTCTAATATTATAAATTTAGAGGTGGATGATAGGTCATCACCTTTTTACGAAAGGTATAATAATCAGGAAAAACAAATCTATTATATTGTCAAGATTTTATTATGTTTTGTACGAAACATTACATGAAATATTTACCTTCGTGGGGCACAATTTTTTTTGCAACATTTTGGCCAAGAACAACGCATCTCTAATCAAGTCGCACAAAGCTGGTTTAACTTGTTGAAAAACAATTTAATTAACGAATTGCATTTAAAGCTAGGTCGATTTGTGGACGAGTTTAAAAACAAGCATAAAAAATTCAACAAAAAAATTCAGCTTCAGATACCACTTCTTTGGTTCACTCAAAATATAGTCGATCGAGGAAAATCACTTACGCCAGAGCACACTCCAGTATCTATTAGAGATGATGAAAAGGACCCTTACAACCCTCACAATGAAGAATGTTGGCGGAATAAAACTAAACGGAAAGGTCCAAAATATTCGGGAAAGCGAGCTCTCCTTCGTCTCATATCGCCCAAAAAAATTAAATTCACTCGGAATCCAACAACAAGAAAACGTGCACCGCAATTGGTATGTAATCGCACCCCTTTGCGTCGAATTTTGAACAAAATTATATTAACATACAATTTAATGTCAATCCAATTAAATCGAATCAAACTTTTGGTTGAAAATTATCATGAGCGATGAACCGCAATATTTTTCAATTGCGGTGCAAAATAAGCAAAACAGTCTTTATTAGGTATCCGAAAATCCTCGAATTATTCACGAGAAAACTCAATTCGACAAAAAAGTAATTCTAGTGCGAGATTTGCTCGAAACGAATCATTAGACAGTACTTTTTTGTATTTAATGAAGGGAAGGCTGTTACTGTCAATGATAATCGCTAGAGAGACAATGTGATGCTACGCGACTTTTTGGCACACGAAGTGGGCGAACTTGGTATTGAATGCCTTTAATTTCAGTAGGACCGCAACTGTCACATGCTACACATCCGGTCAAACAATGATCATTATGCATCAAATGTTTCGTGGAAGCGTCACATCAACGTTCGGCCACTTAGATAGCACAATTTGACACCACCACACTTTAACGTCATGAAAAATGGTAAAAAATGAACCGAAATTTACATCAATGCTAGAGGTTGCCACCTAGCGGACACATATTTTTTTAAAAATTTAATTTGTCTGTCCAGCTTTTTTATAGACAAATATATTAATTGTTCATGGCAATCCGAATATTTTCGATTTGGTAAGTCAGAAAAATAAAGAGGCCAATCCGTCATAACATATCTACTAAAAAAAAAAAAAAATATCATTCCCCCTCCCGTAATCTTAGCCCAAGGGCCAAGAGTTATGCCAATGTATTACGCTGTAAACACACAAATGAGGTTTCTCCATATACTCAAAAATATACTTAGTATTTTTGGCCGGTTTTTCCAAATTGCGGAAAATGCTTGGGAAATTTACGTAAGACATATACGAAAGCCGTAATATGATTTTGTTATACTTAGCACCCTTAGTCTCTATAACTTTTCAAATGATGATGTTTTTCTGTTAGTAAACAGTTACTCAAAAATATACTTAGTATTTTTGGCTGGTTTTTCTAAGTTGCGGAAAATGCTTGGGAAATTTAAGTAAGATATAAACGGAAACCGTAATATGATTTTGTTATACTAAACACCCTAGTCTCTATAACTTTTGAAATCAGCGAGCGGAATTTAAACATTTACCTTACTTGGTAAAGTGAGGCAATTTGTACCCTGCCGAGCGAGTTCATCTACCCTTTCATTCTTCGCAACGCTGAAGTGCCTTGGCATCTCCGTTAAGTGGATGTTGAACTGATCTGCGATCTCGTTAAGAAATGAGAGACGACTCTGGGCTACCTTCGACGTAAGAAAATAAGGTCGTAGATTGTCCGTAAAAATGCGAATATTCCTTACAGATACTACATTATACCTCAACCAATCCTCGGCCTCAATTATCGCAGTTAATTCAGCCTGAAAAATGCTGCAATAATCGGGTAGACGAAACGAGAGGTTCACATTTAGTTTCTCACAGAAACACCACAACCAACCCTACCATTCATTTTCGAACCATCCGTGAAGAAGGTCAAAACTTCAGGGTACAACATCTCTTCACTAAGTCAGTCCTCTCTGGAGGGAATATCAGTACGAAACCTTTCCTAAAAAGATGGTAATGAAATCAAGTAATCGGTGGTACCAAGGATATCTCTGTTACACAAAAAAGATGAGTGTCCTCATAGTCCACATAGAAATGGATTTGATCCTTAATTCCTGAGTGGTTGTACTCCTGAGTGCACCACTAATACACAGGGTGGAAGTTCTCTAAATTTTCATCAGCAACTTTTGGTTAGCCTTACTATTTAAGGCCGGCCACCAAACAACAATCCCATATAAAAGTACAGTAGGTATATCGCTTTATTTTTATTTATTATTCAAATGATAATGTTCTCATTTTAGGAAAGTCTAGGTTTGGGCTTCTTTATATAATGCTTACTATCGATTAATTCGAATAATTAAGTATATTAAAATCACGAACATATGCAAAGCTATTAAAATTTAGGAAAACCTTCACACATTTGTGCAAAGACGTGAAGATTTTCCTAAACGATCCTATTTTTTTTTTTTTTTTTTTTTAAGATAGTTTAGGATAAACTTCACGCGAATAAATAGGATAGTTAATTATAGTACTAAAAACTGACAAATTATAGTCTTAATTTGATTTATGCTCCAATTAATTATAGCGTAAAGACAAAACTAATATGTATGTTTAGTTAGGGTATTTTACTTGGGCGAATGAATTTTTGACTGTGTAGTATTAAAACTTGAATTTTCAATATATTGACAAAAAACTCTTAAACATTGAGTAATATAATATAGACAGTGCCAAAATCACTACAAACGTATATAGAGTGGGAAAAAAATTTGGTCAAACATATTTTATTACAGATTGGAGTATTTATTTGCTAAAATTACAAAACTTTTGAAAGCAATTATTGTTTTATTTTAAATACATTTGTGACCCAGTTTTAAAAAAAAAAATGTACTTTCAGTTTAGGGGGAAAGATCGAAAAAATGCCAAAATATTCAAAGTAACCTATTTGGAACTTAAAGGCGTGGAAGTAGAGGATTAAAGTAAATACTTTCTTTAGTGTTTTATTGTTTTATGCAACTTCTATCTTTAATACTAATAATACTACTTTTAGTCAAAAACAATTTGCTGTGTTCCTAGCAGCACGCTTCTTGGACTGAAGAGATGTGGAATAACTTGATTTTCTCTAATAAAGGAGACCTCAACAGAGGCTTAGTAACGAATGTCTTTTAAGACGTCCGCCGAAAACTGTAAGATTTGTGGTCAGGAGAATTTTTTCTAGAGAATAAACAGATCGAATGTGCTTCCTTAGTTCTATTAGCACAGCAGCTGTTTATCTGCAAGTCCTTCATTACGAATTTGAGCCCTCTGTGTTAGAGCTTTTCGACGATACTTTCAGATTTATTTTTCAACTCCATGCAATACTGCCAAATGGATTTTCACATATTCTTCTTTTTATTAAAATCATATTTCTTTCTTATCTCTTCAATGTGTTGGACTGGCCCCCGTAAAGCCTAGACCTAAACCCAATAGAAAATATTTGGTTTATGATGAAGCTAGATGTAGCAAGAAAGCGCCTAAAATCAATTCAAGCTTTAAAAGGTTTGTTGATAAACATCTAAGAATACATAACTTCTGCGTCTTTGAAAAATTTATAAAACTCAATGAATCGGAGGTGTACCGCCGTAATAAAAGAAAAAGGCAAACAAAATATTAATATTAAAGATAGAATTTCTATAAAGTAATGGAAAACAAAAAAATATTATAAAACAAGATGACTTGAAGATTTAGAAATTGATTGATTGTAAGTGTACGACCACGCATTATAGCAGGATCTCCCGGACTCCCGGTCACATGCCGTACACCCGCACACATATAACAAAACCGAAGGATAGGATAGGATTATTAGTTGGGACAGACTCGACCTGTTTGCAGACACCAATGCGATCAATAGTTAGTAAGTTATTAGTGCAATATATAGTAAATAGGTTAGCACAAGAAAGCACAATCTAACTACAATATTAGATGATCATTTCTCTGGAATCCAGGGCCGGATACTCAGGGCTCCCTAAATCTAAATCAGGACTTAAAAATTATTCATGTTGTAATTTCCCCCTTTCATTAAATTACCTGAAAAATTATTTAGGAAAAATTTAAAATGACTAATCTAAGATTACAAAAACAGCGCTTATTTCATTTTTCATGGTCCTTCTATATCTAATTAAATAATTATTACATAAGGCAACAAGAATTAAAATAACATTAAAACCATTTAAACACACAATTTTCTTAAACTAATCATAAATTTCCTACCGATCAAGAAAAGAAGATAAATAATTAAAAATTCAATTCTTTTATAAAATTTATAATAAATAATATAAAAATGATAATGTTACAGTACCACAACAGGTACTATAAGTATATCAAGAATCAACAACTAAAATCAATATAATTTCTCAGACAACTCTGAAATCTAATTTTAATTAATAAATCACCATATTAACTAATTCTGAAATTCAGGATTAATTTAATCCCCATATTAATGATTGATTCTGGAACTATGTTGTATTCTGAAAATTGAATTATTTATTAGCAAATTAAGGAAGAGAAACCTTTAAATATTTTTAAACTAAATTAATTAATATATATTAATGAGCAAAACACAATATATTACATACGAGTATTACAAAAATTAACATTTTATGAAATTGCATATGTAGACATTCCTATTTCTAAGCTAAAAATTCTAAAAGAATGTTTAAAAATTTTAAATTGCTAAGTTACGATTTAAGTTTACAGCGTTTTTTTCATTAGTTATCGTTATCCTGTAGATAGTTAATTAATTGTTTACCTACTGCAACTAGATTTAAAAATAAAAAGTTGAAAATATATAATTAACCATCATACTATTAAATTTAAACTAATCGGCAATTTCCTACAGATCTAGAAAAAAGGAAATTAATAATGTTGAAATTAATTATTTACCATATTTATAAAAGTATATAATATAATTTAAACATTGATCTTAATACTACGCAAAAAAGTCTAGAATATCAATAATTTATTTAAGTACTACATGTACCTTCAATATGATATTTACTAATAAAACTCAAATATAGTTTCCCAAGTATCACTGAAAACTAAATTGCTTTACTACTAAATTAATAAAAATTTACTTATATAAATTAGTTAGTGATAAATAAAATAAAATAGATATCACAAGAACAATACATTTTCTACGCTACATAACTGCTGGATGCTTGGAGTTTCTGGATGTTGAACGAGAATTCACCAATATTTCTGTAGCTTGGAGACGATCTAACAATTATATATAATTAAATATACTTTATATCAACTACACCTTCAGACAAAAATACCCGAAACAAACTATGACACTTTGATATAATTAAATTAAATTAAACTGACAAAAAGTGTTGAAACATTTTCATCAATATCTCAAATATTTTTGCAATGCAATGTAGTTTACGATGTCATATAAAAGGGAATTTCCCTTATCCTAGATAACGTACGATGCTATTTATTTAATTAGTATAATATTTCAATCTATATACATAAATATTTAAACGAAACAGCAACATTAATATAAATTACAATTTAATACCAATAAAGTGATTGATTTTAGCAGAAGATATTTTTGATATTTTAGAACAAAAATTTTTAACTATGGACACAGACAAATTATATACAGATATGGAAAGTTCATACTACTCAAATGTATATGAATGATATTACTTACAATTTTCGAACAGTTGCCAGAAGTAACACCCGAGAACGAGAGGTTTGTATCGTTTACTTTATAATGTTTTCTCTTTATAGTTTCGCACAGTTAAAATGCAATCGTAATTGTGTTAGCAAGATCGTTTTTTTTATATATACATACGAGTATGTACATACATAAATGAAATATATTTGTTCTACTTTATCTAATGTTTTCATGCATTTAACCATTTCAAAAATTTCGTTTTTAAAATACAAGAACAATTTTATATTTGTTAATTGTTGGTACATTTAACGTTTCCATAAATTTCGAGGTATTTAATACAACATTAATTTAATTTAGACTATCACAAAATCATTTCCACAAGTTTATTTAAAAAATAATAATTTTCCGAACAAATGGTAAATTCATTATTTGTAATACATTGATAATAAACTAATTTATTCATACGTACATATAAATCAAAGCTTTAATTTATGTGAAGAAATGTACCAACTTTCTCCTCGACCTTAGTATTTTATGATTTCCATAAGGACATTGTGTGTATGCTTCGTTACAATTTTAATGGATTATTTGGTTTTCATATGGATTTGCTCGCTTTACTTTTAGGTACATCAAAAACCAAAACAAATGGTGTAGTCTAGTAATTGTATTTTGAGAATCCATTTTTGTTGAGTTATATTATATTAGTATTAGTGTTATGTCGCCGATACAAACACGATATGAAATAAATATTCAAATTTTCTATTAAAATATTTATTATATAAAACTGACTTACACACTGACGCAAGTCAATGTACATTTGTTTTATGATATCTGGCTTGAATGAGAACCGCAAGGCATGTACCAGACATACATTATACATTTTTGTGTACATACATTTTTGTAGTAGGGATTTTTCATTCATTATGATTCGTTATGTAACTGTTTTCATATGATGTAACAAAAATCATTTCGCTTAAATTTTTTGAAGTCAACGTATTTTATTTTGGAATCTACCTTTTATTTTTGTTGATGTGTATATATTTAGAAAATTTAAATGCATTTAGCATTGCTTATACGTGCATACATCTAGACGTATATGTGACCTTGAAAAAATTAATATTTCTGTTTTATAATTTTTATTTCGATTTTTATGAATTTATGCTTAATTGATGATGAGATTGGCTCTCAAAATTAAAATTTGTAGAGAAATTCTACAAAGGGACGTCGACGAGTAACTTTCTTACTTTTGGTTTTAGAGTAATAATGGACCTTTAAATTTGACGGCCAATCTAGAGGGACGGATTCTGATTGCATTTACATACACTGTATCAAAAAATTGTCCGTACAGCACTCGGTTAAGAAAACATTGATAAAAAAAAACAATTACAAATCAAACAAAAAATTCAGTTTTAATTTATAGAATCAATGGTATAGAATCAATGGCGGCAATCCCCATTTTTTCATTTTTGAGATATTTAATGAAAACTGTTTTGGATATTTAGAAATAAATTGAAGAAAATATTTAATGTTCAACATTTACCTAATTTTATATATTTTCATTATATTATATCGATTAGGCTCAAAGCTGATTATTAGTGTTGTAAGTTAAGGATAAAAAATGGAGATTTCCGGTTTTGATACCAAGTAGGGAGGTTGTCGTATTTGTTACTAATAGAATGCACAAATAATTTAGTTTTCTTGTAAATTAATTTATATCATGATTATTAATCATGATATACGAGTAAATTAATTTACTTTCACGTTTGATATGATTTACTATTTAAACCGCCTAAAACGATGTCAAATAATTGTCCATGCACACAAAAAAGATGAAGGAATTTGGTAGAAAAGTTAGGTCTGGTGTTGTAACCTATTCATGCAATGACACTTTGCAACTTTCTTTTCAATAAGAAAGCCAACTTCCGGGTTAGTTCGGTGGAATTTTTGGCCCATTCATTCACAACGACCCTTTTAATTGTTCCTTACCATTAATTTGCTGTTCACGGATCTTTCGCTCCAAATCATGGCACAAATTATCAATCGGGTTGAGATCTGGTGACTGGGGAGGATGAGGAAGTATTGACTTTACATTGTACAATAGCCATACCTTGATCAGTTTTGGCTAATGCTTCAAGGCATAAGGAACGAAAATTTATTCCGTGTCCTTCTCAACACTTATTAACAAATTATCCTTCAAAATATCCAAATATTTAAACCGATTCATTATGGTTTCAATGAAGGTCAAATGTCCCTAACCCTTTCAGCTAAAAGCTCCCCAAACCATTATACTTCCGCCACCATGTTTTACTCAAGTTCAGTGTTGGATTTCCGCGACAACATAACTCGCCCATCTGAACCAAAAACGTTAAATTTACTTTCGTCCGAGGGAATAACATTTTCCTAGAACACTTCGGGCTCACTCACATATCCCAATGCATGTTCCATGTGGTTTTAATATTTTATTTATCGGCAAATACATTTCTTGCGTGTCGCACATCGACGATACTCTTGTTTATGCAAAATATTGCATATTGTCTGAGGTCTTATCGCTCCTTTTTTGCTTTGATAAACTTTAGCAGCGATTATTGGAGCACTATGCCTTCGATTCTATTTGATTTGATGTCTGTTCAGCTTTCGGTTGCGATCACGCCCAACAAAAATCTCTAGCGATTTGATTTTTTGGGAGTTCTGGGTGTTATAATGAATCGAAGATCACGGGCGATTAGTTATTTTGGAAATTTCCTATAAACTTTTACCTTCACTTTCCAATTTAATGGTCAACTTTTAAATTTCTGTACTATTTTTAGTAAAAGAATCACACATTTTACTTTCTTTTACTCTAGTAAAATAAAGTATAGTAATCATGAAAATTTTGGACCTTGAGATAATTAGAGATTTATTTGTTTTGAGGTCCCCTGAGTCCGATAAAGTGGGTTTCAAAATGGTGTCTGTCTGTCAGTCTGTCTGTGTCCTCTCTACAGCCCAGATGGTTTAACCAATCGAACTGAAACTTCAGATTTAAGCTTTTTTGATAAATTGGGAGGTCCCAATGAATTTTACTCCAAATCGGCTAACCGGAAGTGGCCACTCCCTTGGTCCAGAAAATTTATTTTGCAAATATCTTAACAAGTATAAGGTTTACAAAAAACTACTTAAAATAAAATGTTTCCAAAATCAAAAACAAATAAAAATAAAAATTAAAAAAAAAAATTTAAAAATTATAAAAAACAATAAAATTTCTCAAAATTCTCTGTTCGTAAAAGAAAATCGTGTGTTGGCCACACCTCCATTTTTTAATTGGGCAGTAATTTTATTCGCCATGAAAAAAGTACGACTAATTAACATTTTCGCAACAAAAAATTTCGTAATTTATCTTAATTTTCACAAAAGTGCAAGTGTATGGACAATTGAGGGTTGTAAAAACAATGGCGGCAATCTCCATTTTTTTTTAAAATGAGTTTGGCATGTCATATTATTCAATAATCGATCCTCTATCATGTCCTTTTATTACTCTGTTTCAAAAACGGCAGAATCACATTAAAATTTGAGTTGGAAATGTAGCGTTAAATTTAAAACCGACAATCTCCTATTACAACTCAATATCAAATGCGGCAATCTCCTTTTTAACAAATCGAAACAATTGTAGAGAATTATTTCGGTGAAAAACAGTTAATTCTGCAATATTAATTTTTTTAACGAAATTCTTGTCATTTTCTCTTAATCGACACACGTGTAGTTCTAAAAAGATTATTTTAGTGTGAAAAAATTTTTATATTTAATTAATTTTATATAATAAATTGTTAATAAAATAATGGAAAAAAATGCGTCACCGGTATCACCGTCAAAGGCAAGAAAACGAATAAGGCAAGAATCGAAATGGCAACGTAATATTGCAAAATAACTAAGGTTAGTCAAAATATATTTTGTAGATTATTATCAATTAATGAACTTAATGTGTTCATTATCTTTTTAATTTTTAATGTTTTAAGTATTCTTCGAAAGATTTGCCCACCTATCCGCAGTGTGGGAACATATCGGGTACATATCAGTGCAGATTGTTAAAAATGCTTGACATTCAAATGTTTAATAAACAATTTTATGCAACACCAGATAAACTAATCCAATATTCATTCATCACTACCCATTGAACAATAGGCGATACAAAACGCCGACGGCCAAAAAATTAAAAATATTCAACAAAAACAACTCACATAAGATGTTTCGTACGCGATCAGGACAAACAAAACATACCCGTATGTCAAAACTCGTTTCTAAAAATGTTAGGTATAACTAGAGGGTTCTTCCCGGGAATACTCGGGCGGGAATTCTCGGGAAATTTCCTAATTTTTTGTTTCCCGTTTCCCGGGAAAAAAACTAAAAATTCTCGGGATTTTTTGTCTATTCTCTATTTGTTAATCAATTGACACACGGCCTTTTTTATCAATTAGCACAATATAGTTGCAAGGGTTCGTCAACAAGCGGGTTAATAAGGCGTTTGCAACACGTACATACACGAAATACAAATGACGATCAAGAAGGTGGCAAAATCAGATTAGAAAAGGTTTTATCAAATTCTACGAAACAAACTATAATTTCATTTTTAGTAAAAAAGCAATCTTTGGCAGAAATAGTGGCAAAACTTGCTGCACTTGATGGTTGTTCAATCCACGGTATAAACAAAAGTTAATTTATTCGCCAATCACTACATGATAGGCAATATATGTAGATTACCAAAAGGAAAAACTAATAAAATGAAACTGATTCACGAATTCTATGTAATTGCAAAATTTGATATTGTAAGAAAAATTAAATTTCATTAAGATAAATATGGAAAATTCAGCCTGACATTAGATGAATGGGCGAGTTTACGGAATCGGCGCTACTTAAAAATAAATATCCATTTTGACAAACAATATATAACTTAGGATTAGTAAAAATTGAAGGAGCTTGTACTGCTGATAAAACACTTAAACTGGTTAATTTAAAACTATTTGATTTTGGTATAAAATCAACAGATGTAGTCGCATCAACCACAGATGGTACTGCCGTGATGTTAAAATTTCGAGCATTGTCTGAATATACCCAGCAATTATGTTAAAATAATGATGAAAATAAATATGGCTCCAGTACCGAAGAAACGAATATTCTAAATCTGATAATGATGATCAATCCAACGATGATATAGCCCCGAAATGTGAACGTGACGATATTAATAGTGCATTGAAAATAGTAAGAAAAATTGTAAAATTTTTTAAAATGTCACCGAAAAGACATTCAATTCTTCAAGAGTATGTCAAGCAAAATTACGGAATGCAATTAAGTTTGCTTTTGGATTGTAAGACCAAATCGAATAGCATTGTGATCATGATTGAAAGATTGGGGATCCCTAATATTAATGAATGACAATTATATCCCAATATTGTTGAATATTTTCAATGCGCTTTTACCATTTAAGTTAGCTGTCAAAGCTTTGGGAAGATGTAATGCAAATTTGGTTATAGCTGATGTAATTTTAAAGTTTTTGTTTGAATCTTTACGTGCAAATGAAGATAATATTTCAACAGAGTTATTGGAAGTTTTATCACGTCGCATTAAAGAACGAACAAACCAAGATCTTGTATCGTTCGTTAAATATACGGAAATATGGGAAACATTACAACAAATCTACAGAAGTGTTGAACCTGCAGTTCCTCGATGCTGTAATAATCATCCAACCTAAAGTGAAAGGGTATTTTCGGCTTCGTCTAATTTTGGCTCAAAGAAATGAACATCGTTGATATAAAACTAATATACATTTTATGTTGTGTTAATATGTGTATAGTATAGTACACAGTGTATTCGTAATTTATTATTTTATTTTATTTTTATATTTTGAAATAAATTTAATGTATTATTTCTCTTATTTTTAATTTCTCGGGACTCCCGGGAAACCCGGGAAAATTGGTTTCAAATTTCCCGTTTCCCGGGAACAAAAAAAATCCGGGAAAAAGCACCCTCTAGGTATAACTAAACATAGGTTAAATTGGGTGATGAAAACATTTCGAAACTAGGGCCATATCCCTGTTGAAACCAGAGGTAGTAATCGTAAGGAATTTAATTATCGCGAACAGCGCACTGCAGTACAATAGTTTATTAATCAATTCAAATGCGTTGAATCTCATTATTGCCGATCCGAGAGTTGCAAAATGTACTTGCCATCCGAATTGAATATTAACAAAATGTATAGGATGTGTATTGCTCAGTCGCCGGAATATTTATAAATTAAGTCATCATATAGTATTTTCGTATGATATTTGATACTAGGTACAATTTAAGTTTTAGTACACCTCGAACAGATGTATGTTCAAAATGCTTAGAGTTAACGGAGCGCATAAAAAACGCAACGGATCCTGCAAGCAAAGAAAGGATTCTATCTGAGAGGAAAGTCCATAATTTAAAAGCAAAATGTTTCTTTGAACTTTTACTGGAAGAAAATCCTGAAATAATAACGCTTTCATTCGATTGCCAAAAAAATCTTTGTTCACTGAAAGTGCCTGATCAAACGGCGTATTATTCGAGACAGCTATACATGTACAATTTTGTAATTGTAAAGGGCTCTTCGAAATCGAATTTATTAAAGGAAAATGTGTTTTCATACTATTGGACCGAAGACGAATTCGACAAAGGATCCAACGAAATAGCATCAGCTGTCTTTGATTGTCTAAATAAAATTCAAATTGATAATTCACATAAAATTACCCGTCTTGTCGCAGACGGGTGTAGCGGCCAAAACAAGAACTCTATTCATGAAATGTGTCGTAAATGGTTATCGTTCAAGGCACCTCCAAACATTCGAAATATAGAATTGGTTTTTCCTATTGTCGGGCACTCATTTTAACCATCGGATAGGGTATTTGGCCATATCGAAAAAAAAATAAGACAAAGAGAAGTAATTTCGGATCCTACAGAATGTATTGTGATTTTTGCGGAATCTGCCACTATAGTGCATTTGGGAGAAGACTGAGTGAATATGGATTGGAAAAGTGCCACACAACAAAATATAAAGCCACCAGGATCATGGCACTTCCGATTTAAGGAATGTAAACGATACTATTTAAAACGACCAGCAGCTTCAAATAATGTTTGAATTAGAGGTAAAATTCATTATAAAAATGACTTTTGTGTCTTTAAATCAATTACAAAAGTGGGAAAATCGACATTGGCAAAAAAACCGATGAAATCAAAGCCAGTGCAAAACATATAAATCCACTCAAGCTGCGGGATGTAAGCAATTTATTACTCAAGCACTATGGACCAAATTGGCAAGTGATAAGCAACCTTAAATACTACAAAGAATTATTGAGTGCTAACGAATCTTATGAAGATTCGAGTAAAACAAACGTCTTTAATAAAGCCGAGGAATGTGATTTCGTACCTGAACTATCAGGAATTTTAATCTAATAATGTTTATTGTACTTGAAATTTGATTAAAATAATGTTTATATATATTTTCCCGCCATATATAATTGGAATTTTTTATAAGTTTGAATAAAATATAATTTAATTTTAAACATAAATAATCTATATTTTTACTTAAAAACAAGAAAACTAAATTATTTGTGCATTCTATTAATAACAAATACGACAACCTCCCTACTTGGTATCAAAACCGGAAACTTACAACACTAATAATCAGCTTTGAGCCTAATCGATATAATATAGTGAAAATATATAAAATTAGGTAAATGTTGAACATTAAATATTTTCTTCAATTTATTTCTAAATGTCCAAAACAGTTTTCATCAAATATCTCAAAAATGAAAAAAATGGCGATTGCCGCCATTGATTCTATACCCCTCAATTATTTGAAATCGTTTTAGGATGTTTAAATAGTAAATCTTATCAAACGTAAAAGTAAATTAATTTGCATCATGATAATTAGTATTTTTTCAGGTTGTTGAATGTAATTTGAGTTTAAAAAAAACAAAAACTGAAATTTTTGTTTGATTTGTAATTGTATTTTTTATCAATGTTTTTTTAACTGAGGAGTGTACGGACAATTTTTTGAGACAGTATACATAATCAATTTAAAAATGTTCTTTGTATATTTGAGTAAAATTAATTTTTTTTAAAGAGGTGTTTTTTACGGGATTCGGGCTTTAAATTTAGGGCTTTGATTTTTTTTTTTTTTTTTTTTTCCAGCACAATAGATCTTTTAGGTCGCGGTGCGAGGTGGCTTATCGCCCACATGGCCCTCCGGTTAATAATACGGGATTCGGGCTTTAAATTTATGTAGAATAATAATTCTAGAATATGATACTGGTATTATATCATTGACAGACAAAACGATTATCGCGATAGCGATTAAATTGCCATTAAAATAGAATATGTAAATAATTCTATTTCACTTAAACTTTGTCTCTTTTTTATATTTCATGTTTATCGAGTTTGCACAACTATTGTAGATTATGGTAATCAAATTATGAAACTTCAATTTCTTAGTGTGTACGGACAATTATTTGACATCGTTTTAGGCGGTTTAAATAGTAAATCATATCAAACTTGAAAGTAAATTAATTTATATCATGATTATTATTATTTTCAGGTTCCTAAATGTAATTTGAGTTTAAAAAAATTAAAACTGAATTTTTTGTTTGATTTGTAATTGTTTTTTTTATCAATGTTTTCTTAACCGAGTGCTGTACGGACAATTTTTTCATACAGTGTATGTAAATGCAATCAGAATCCGTCCCTCTAGATTGGCCGTCAAATTTAAAGGTCCATTATTACTCTAAAACCAAAAGTAAGAAAGTTACTCGTCGACGTCCCTTTGTAGAATTTCTCTACAAATTTTAATTTTGAGAGCCAATCTCATCATCAATTAAGCATAAATTCATAAAAATCGAAATAAAAATTATAAAACAGAAATATTAATTTTTTCAAGGTCACATATACGTCTAGATGTATGCACGTATAAGCAATGCTAAATGCATTTAAATTTTCTAAATATATACACATCAACAAAAATAAAAGGTAGATTCCAAAATAAAATACGTTGACTTCAAAAAATTTAAGCGAAATGATTTTTGTTACATCATATGAAAACAGTTACATAACGAATCATAATGAATGAAAAATCCCTACTACAAAAATGTATGTACACAAAAATGTATAATGTATGTCTGGTACATGCCTTGCGGTTCTCATTCAAGCCAGATATCATAAAACAAATGTACATTGACTTGCGTCAGTGTGTAAGTCAGTTTTATATAATAAATATTTTAATAGAAAATTTGAATATTTATTTCATATCGTGTTTGTATCGGCGACATAACACTAATACTAATATAATATAACTCAACAAAAATGGATTCTCAAAATACAATTACTAGACTACACCATTTGTTTTGGTTTTTGATGTACCTAAAAGTAAAGCGAGCAAATCCATATGAAAACCAAATAATCCATTAAAATTGTAACGAAGCATACACACAATGTCCTTATGGAAATCATAAAATACTAAGGTCGAGGAGAAAGTTGGTACATTTCTTCACATAAATTAAAGCTTTGATTTATATGTACGTATGAATAAATTAGTTTATTATCAATGTATTACAAATAATGAATTTACCATTTGTTCGGAAAATTATTATTTTTTAAATAAACTTGTGGAAATGATTTTGTGATAGTCTAAATTAAATTAATGTTGTATTAAATACCTCGAAATTTATGGAAACGTTAAATGTACCAACAATTAACAAATATAAAATTGTTCTTGTATTTTAAAAACGAAATTTTTGAAATGGTTAAATGCATGAAAACATTAGATAAAGTAGAACAAATATATTTCATTTATGTATGTACATCATAACCTGCTAAAATTCTCTCTTTAGAAAGCCTGATTGCGTTGATAGCTAACTTACACACATTTAATAATATATACTGAAGAGTGTATTGGTCACTACAAAAAACCATATAAAAAAAATTCAAATTTTTTTGTTTCTTACCACTACTAATTCCAGTTGATATCACACACTACTTAATATCAACTAACAATTGAGCATTTTACTCTCTGTTTTTTGCTCTTCTTCTACAACAAAACTCAATTTTACGAAATGTCAAAATCAAAACCATAACCTGCTAAAATTCTGGAGATTATGATCAAAACTCAGAAATCGTGAAGTTAAACCCCATTAATTAATTAATTACAAGAAATTAAAGTAAGTTTATATGATTTTTAAAGTAATTTATATTAGTTTACGTGATTTAAAATAATTTTATATGTGCTGTTATAGTTTCCTTTTTTAATTTTGAAGAAAATACAAAGAAGTGCATACATGATGCCAACCATTGAAATGTATGTTATGCGGTGAATCATTTCTCGAGGAACCAATTATTAAATCTCATATACGTATCGTGCACGCAAACGAATTAACTCAACATTCGTGCCGCCTTTATGGTAAATTGTGTCGCGATGGTCGAACCCTATCGAAACATTTATGGGAACATTTCAGCGAAAAAAATCATTCCTGTTCGGCATATGGTTTCGCATCGAAATAAAACTGTTACGTGTGATATGTGCGGAGAAGAATTTCCCGATGGACGCTCCCTCGTTATACGTTTTCATTTAAAAATTTGTCTTAGGAAAAAACGTGATTTCCCATATGTTTTGTGTATTTTACTATGAAAAGTTTCGTTTTTTCCTCGTTTCTAATTCCTTTATAAAAGCTGTGTTTTTTAGACTATGGCTTTGTATAATCAAGGTTGCTTTGGTCATATACGTAATTATGACGATTGTGTGCATCCCACCATCTAAATTTCAATAAACCCATTAGAACCAATAAACTCAAATATATTTAGCGTTCCAAAATGTTTTAACATAATTCCACTTTGTTCACATAAATGAACTCATCATTTTGTGTTAAAAATCAAATCTTAACTTAACTTAAACCAACATTTCTAAATTGGTATTTTATTTATCTATTTATTCATTTATTTCATCAATTTATAATTTATAATATTAATTAAATTAATTTAAACACAGTTTGATTCATTATGTAATACCCTGTAAAAAAATTATTAATTCTACCTAAATAAACCATTCAAATGAATTGTATAAGACAGCTCTCAATTCCAATTCGACTCAAACCAATTCGAATATACAAAGTATAAAAATCCTAATTGAATCGAATATACAAAATCTCATTGTGTTCACATAATGCATGGTTTCAATAATATCATAGTTGTTTCGTGAATACACAGAAACACAAAGAGATTAACAACACCTGCATACAAGTAACAAAATCTTATAACTAAAACCACCAACACATATTGACAGTAAATATTTTCTACCATCTTTCATGTGCGTAGCAGTAGGCCTTATAGTACATATAAAAACACACACACACCTAAACTATGTATCAAGTTAAAACAGTAAAATATTGTGACAACTGTATCAACAGCAACGCATAAAATTCTCTTTTTGTTGTTGTTTGTGCGTTATAATACATAAACCAACAAAACATACTACATTTCCTTAACAGAATCCGTGTAAAGAGCGAACGAGACAGCTGTACAACCATATTGTTGATCCTGCCATATATAAATCAAGTTGTATGCATGTATTAGTGCCCATTATACACAATAGTAAAATACTTGTGACAACTGTATCAAAACCAACGCAAAGATTCTCGTTCTCGTTATTGTTTGTACTTTATAATATAAAACCCAACAAAACCAAGCACACTTCCTTCACACAAACCGTGCAAAGAGTAAACGAAACAGGTACACAAACATATTGTTGGCCCTTTTTATACCAAATAATAAATATGTATTAGTGTCGATTGTACAATGTACACAAAATCAAACATAAGAATACAAATAAGTGTGCGTAAAAATAAAATTTAATGCCAAATTTACTGCGACTTATTTTATATAAGTTAAAATTTATTTCAATACTATCTAAATATTAGACTTTAGTAATTAAAAATTGAACTTTGATTTTATGTACAATCCACAAAATATAAAATCATGCACTTTTAATTTTTCTATCTACAAAAATAAAAACATTGCCTGACAAATGCATCCCGGTGGATTGCATTTTCCAAAACTACACTTTAATTATTTTCACTACACTTTGCTTATTATTACACTAAAATTTAATTTAAAATTAATCTGTATATTAATCTGTATATAAAGTACGAGGGCGGATTGAAAATGAAGCTACCTAGCGCTAGATGGCAGCACAAACACAAAAAATTTTTGTTTTTTAGAAATTGCGATCTGTCAAACGTCAGCTGTTAAAATTTCACCCAAATTCATCGATTAGTTTATTTGTTGTAGTCGTTTGAAGTAAGCAACTTTTGTGTTTCTTGAAAAATGGAAAAAAACGAATTTCGTGCAGTGATTAAACACTATTATTTGAAAGGGAAAACGGCGAAAGAGACAAAAGAAAAGCTCGATAAACATTACGGTGAGTCTGCTCCGTCAGATTACATGGTAAAATATTGGATTGCTGAATTTAAACGCGGCCCAAGAAGCACTGCAACAATACCATCAACAGGAAGGCCAAAAGAGGTGGTTACTGAAGAAAATATCAAGAAAATCCTCGATATCGTTATGAATGATCGCCGAGTCAAGTTGCGTGAGATTGTTGAAATGGTAAACATATCATATGAACGTGTGTTCAACATTTTGCATGAACATTTGCATATGAAAAAGCTATCGGCAAGATGGGTGCCGCGATTGCTCAGTGTCGAACAAAAACGAGTTCGACAGACCACTTCACAGCGGTGTTTGGACATGATAAAGCGTAATCCTGTTGATTTTTGGCGTCGATTAATAACTGTTGATGAAACGTGGGTCAATCAATCGAAACAATGGGTGGAAGCTGGTGGAAGTGCTCCGAAGAGGGCAAAGGCAGTGAAATCGGCTGGCAAGGTTATGGCCACTATATTTTGGGATGCACACGGAATATTGCTCATCGATTATCTTGAAAAAGGATCCACAATCACAGGAAAGTATTATCGTGCATTATTGGATCAATTGGTTGATGCAATCAAGGAAAACCGACCACATTTAAAGAAGAAAAAAGTGCTCTTTCTTCAAGACAACGCACCGGTTCACACAGCATTAGATACGATGCTAAAATTACGTGAAATACACTTCGAATTGGTTGATCATCCACCTTATAGTCCAGATTTAGCTCCTAGTGACTTTTTCCTGTTTCCAAACTTGAAAAAATGGGTCGCAGGACAAAGATTCATCTCAAACGAAGAAGTGATTATTGAAACTAACGCGTATTTTGAGAGGTTCCCGAAATCGTATTATTCAGATGGTATAAAAAAGTTGGAATATCGTCTTACTAAGTGTGTCGAATTAAATGGAGACTATGTTGAGAAATAAATGGTTTTTGGCAAAAAAAAATTTTGTTTTCCTACTTAGGTAGCTTCATTTTCAATTCGCCCTCGTATATACATATTACTATATAAATAAAACACAAAAATAAAATAAAACAAAATAAAATTAAATTTCTGAAGAGGATAGAAAAAACACGACTATTCTCTTCGACGAACTCTCGCCAACCGTAATTGAACAAATATCCCAACATACATAAAAAAAAATAATTTCATAACATTAAAATATTAAACATTTAAAATTCCCCCCAAAACCGTCAATGAACATTATCGAAGTAAGAAACATGTTCCCTTTTATTACTTAAACGCCATTGTCCTTCTTTTTAACTAAGGACATATACATTGATATTGTCGTATCGTTTGTCCTATCAACTCACTATCAAACAAAATCGCTACACCAACAATTTATTTGGCACTTGTTGGCATAGTAATTCATTAAAGAAAAAAAAATTCATCACAAATAATGTTCTATCACACTATGCTTAATTAACAAATTTCTTAACAAATTAATTATTTGAAGGCCTACACATTATACAAAACTTTTACTAAAGCACCAAACCACTCCATAAAAGCTATTAATGATCACAATATTGAAATTTAAAAAAGAAATGGCGCACAACGCAAGCATTATAAAAACACAAGTACTTACCAATAAAATTTTCCAAATACATAACTTGAAAAGCCTAATGCTTCCAAAGATTGTTTTTAAAAATGTTATGTCACTGGTTAAATCAATTATATCTTACGCTTTATTATTTAAGGGTTTAGAAAATGTACACACTTCAGGCAAATTTTTAAAATTTAATTATTAATTTAGAAACATTGAACAGTCGCATCAAACAAGCTAAATACGATCGAATATGTAACATATGTTTAAACAATAGCACATCAAAATATATAATGAACCACCCGATATGGTACCGAAAGCAATCTTGTAACGAGTTCATAAAATTTGTTATATTGCATAAGAATATATCTAATTTATGTACGTTTACAACGAATCTGATCATCATAATAACTCTTCATATAAGCAACAGAAAACTTTACCGCCAAACCCGAAAACCATCAATGTACATTTTTTTATTTGTATTGCGACAAACGATAAAAGGAGCCATACACGCTACGAATTATTGTGCGGTAAATCTAACTGTTTGCCATAAATCGATTATAGAATCGATAAACTGAACGTGTGCGGGGTAATCGTACAACATACTGTACGATTCAGTCGCAACTGGCGGCAATATAGTCTGCAATAAAATTTTCTGTATACGACTAAACGATTTATTTAAATGTTTGTCTAGTTTACCATAAATATACCTTTTTTGGCCAAATGCAACTATCAAAAATACTGACTGATGTGACTTGTGATGACCCTTCCATCAAGCCCAAACGTAACAAATGTTATGAGGTAATGCAATATTCATTTAGACTTGATTCCTAATTGTTTCGAATACCGGGGAAAATACTGTACGATAAATTGGTTTAATTTTCTATAGGATTTGCAGAACAACCAGCAGGACGATAAGTTGTAATGTCTGTGACCCGTTTAACTAACCAGTAGAAAAATGCATGCAGGCGTTGGAATCGACAAGTTTTTTTTTGTGTATCAAAAATCGATTTATTATGTCACTTAAGATCGTATCTATATACAATTAAAACAAATATTTCAATATTTGTAATAAAAAGTCTCATATACTGTAACAATTTTTAAATATTGTTTATGAAAATTTACCAAATCGCCTGACAAATAAAAATGAAAATTATATTAAAATTGTTCTGATATATTAATAGACGAATTGAAATTGAAATAATAGAGTGACTTTTGTCTAGAAGATTTTTTATAAAAATTAAATTGTGATAAATATAACAATTACTATAATCCAATTTAGTAAATGATGTGATTTATACGATACTTTTTCTAATGAATTAATAAGCGATCTTGTGGTTTTAATGAGGAGTTGTTATATTTTCTATCTGATAAAAATAAGATTGGTTCATAAGCAGTTTTTTTCCGTCTAACTTCATTAGGTAAACCGGCGAACCGTAATGGTACGTAGCCTGTGTACTTCAGGAGGACATGAATAACACATAGTTTTAGAATAAACGCGTCACATCCATATGCACAAACAAACAATCAATTTGTTAATCGGCAAAGCAATATTGTAGTAAATTCTCTGTAATGTGAGTTAAAGAAAGCAAGCAAAAGAAAGTAATAATACTGCTGGGATTTAGCCCTTCGATCCGATACCCTAATTTACCTCAGGGATTATAATAATAGCTAATTATTTCTCCTTAAATTTGCTCTATGGATTTCATTCATGAGTATTTTATTCTGTTATGATACCTTGAACAATAATTTAACGAAAAGTAATCCTACATAAATTCATTTCCAAAAACTATATATATTTACTCTACTATAATCTGAAAACTTTATCCCCAAAAAGTTTTTTATTTTTATTTTATTTTAGACTACATAAATATATTAAGGAAATTTCGTAATTTATTATTTTCCAAAAAACACCAAAATATTCATAGAGCCTTCACTTGAAATGAAAATTCTACAATATTTGTATATGAACGAGGCGAGGCAGACAAAAGCTTTTTGTCATTTTGGGAATTAACTTTTTATTATTTTTATTTTCGTAGTAAAACAAAATAATTTTAATTACATTTTAATATTTTATGAAATAAATTTTCGAAATTTTTTTGGTGCTACATAAATTTACTGTATAATAATATGTACACAGTATAGATATAAAAGTTTAATGATGCGAAAATGCCTTTCCAATTAAAATCTATTGATTTACTGCAAACCCATAAATTTCATTTCAGATTATCAATCTCATATATAATTTACAACCTCCAGTCAATCGATATGATGTTAAACTATTAATTATTATGAAATGTTGTATAATTGTCTGTAATCAAAATCAATTAAGAGAACTCTTTAAAATTTAGCAGCAAAATAAAATAGCAGCTATCAAAATATATAAAAGATATAAAAAGCTCATAAAATGAGATAAAAGAAACAAGAAATTAAAATCACAACAAGTGAAAAATAAAAATTTTCCTTTAACTTAACTTCTATATTTTCCTTGAAGCAACAAAAATTTAAAATGAAGAAAATTAAAAAGAAAAACATTTTCCTATAATAAACTCATTTAACCTAATTTAAAGTTGAATAATAATAATAAAAAAAAAAATTCTATAACGACAAGCAAAAAGTATTAAAAAGCATTTTCCTCTCTCTAGTTCTTCGAACACTTTAAGTTCAAATCTTCCCATACTACATATAACTAGATACACGACAACGTTAGTTATATGTACGTCTTGGGTTGTTTTGTTGCTTATACCGCCCTTAAAAGCGTTAATTTCCTTGTTTGATATTTAAAAAGGATACACTACCAAGATTAAGTAAATAGACACGAAAGGAAAAATGCGACAAAAATGGCACACAACAAAAACAAGTTGTTCTGTGATCCTACAAAACGAAAAATTAACTTTTTTGAATTTAAAATTTATTTTCTATAACATTTTTTCGTTTTTTTGGGTGCTGCTGTCATCATCATGAAATGTTTAATCCGAAGCGTAGCATTATTACAAGATTAAAAGCTTAATCAAAAAATTTTTTTTTTTGTTCGAGTGCGAGAGAATAATTTTGTAAAGAAATAGTTAGCATGCGAAATACTAAACCATATTCGTATATATTTTGGGAAAAGCTTAACGATTTCCAAAGATTTTATTTTATTTGTGTTGTTGGTGTGTTTATGAAAATGATGTTTGAAATGATGGGGAATTTGGTTGTACAATGTACATAGTGCGTAGGAGTTTGAAGTTATTGGAAAAAGCTTAAGTAAATATTATGTATGTTAATGAATATTACGATGTATGTAGTACCGTGGGCTGTTTATTTTTTCAAATACCAAAAATATGTAAATCTTAATTAAAATCTGGAGAGACTTGTTTATCAAAAGGAAACTTCACGAACCTCATGATGAAAAATACAAAGAAATGTTCGTTAAAAAATTTAAATAAAAAATTACCATTTAAACTTATAATAAAATAATGTAAATTTAGTTTAAAAAATAAGCTTAATAATTGTTTAACAAGTTTTCACTTTTTTGCGTGCATAATAAAAGTTTACAAGAAATGCTGAAATTTTTAATAATTTGAACTTTATCCTTCGATAAAAACGAAAATGCCAATGGTTTTAAATAAACAAGTGCCTTTAAATTGTTGATTAAATATAAATTAAAATACAATCCGAAATTTAAGCCAATTACAGTACATACACTTTTCAAGATTGGATGAGACTTGTTAAAGAAATGTTGGAAATTACAGTATAATTTTCCAAATAAATTAGCTTTTCTTACAAATTAACAGGAAAACAAAAAGTAGTAACCGGTTGTTATTGGTTTTTGGTTCGTAATTCTCAAATTAGTTAATTAAAGGTAGATTTTGGTGTATTTGTTGACAAAAGGTGGAAGGCAAGTTGGTGTAAACTACGAAAGTAAAAAAACATCATTACGTCGATTTTGGTCGCAAAACGAGGATTGAGGATTGAGAATTTTGTATATACATATACACGGCGTATAATATTCATTTTTCTATTGTGTGTCGTCAAATATTTTTATTGTATTAGTTTGTTTTCTCATGATGGCAAGTATCAAAAATAAGCTAAGCGGGTGAAATCGGTTCAACTTTTTGTTGCTTCCGCTCGCCTTGAGTTATTTTTCCCTATCTTTTAACATGAGGAATTCATGTTTTTCTATCTATTGTTGTTGTAACCGAGACATTCATTTTACTTCGTTAATAAAAATCTAAAACAATATATACGCAATCAAAAAAATTGCTCGTGATCTTCAATATAAAAAACAAAAAGCAGCATAAATAAATGGTTTTTAATGTATACATTCTTCGTCGGCCACATTCATAATATTTTTAACTTTTTTTGTTTTTCTTTTTTTGTTGAGTTATGTGAGAATAAACATTTGAAAAATAAAAAAAACAATTCAGTGTTATCTCATGCGTTAGAAAGCAATGTTGTACATATTTTTATTTCCAGTAATTTTCTGTAAAATTTAAAACTAATAAAATGGTAAATTAAATAATGATTTAAAGGTAAACAAAAATTAGCTAAACATGGAAAATAAGTCAGAAAAATATTTATAAACTATAATTTTATTAATAATTTTAAATGATGAAAAGGCAGACGACGTACATCCTTCCTCTCCTGCATTTGAACTAACGCTAAGTCAAAATAACTAATTTACTTCTTATATTTTCCACATTATATTTTATATCTCTCTTTTTCGTATCATTTTATCTCTCTTATTTGCAAACACAAAACTAAAAAAAAAACGCCCATCATTTTTTTGGTTTTTTGTTTAACATCGATAAGAGCGATAATGTGAAAAATATAAGTAAATTAGTGATTTTGGGATGGGCAATAAGGATGTACATCGTATGTATTTTCATCATTCAAAATTATGTATTAATAAAATTATAGTTTATAAATATTTTTCTGGCTTATTTTCCATTTTTAGCTAATTTTGATTTATATTTAAATCATTATTTAATTTACCATTTTATTAGTTTTAAATTTTACAGAAAATTACTGGAAATAAAAATATGTACAACATTCCTTTCGTACGCATGAGATAACACTGATAATTCAACTTGTGTAAAAAAATTCATAGTAAAATGTATCAAAGTAGCTGTTTGCTAGCGGATATTTTCGAAAAAGGAGGGAAGGTGTGATGCAAGTGGATATTTTTTTCGGATATTTTTTTATTTACCTTTTTCAATTATTTTATAAGTTTAAATAATAAATTTCTATATAACATCAAAAACCCATGAGATTTCTGTCACTTATTAAAGAAAAGTTTATTATATTGGTTGCTTTAAAATAATAAAATTTCCAAAAATATGCCGTCGAAAACGCGTTTTGGAAAAATCTCGAATGAAAATATTGTAAAGGAAATCGATAAAACTACGCCTGAAAATACTAAGAGAAGTAAATCATCGATTTGGAATCAATTTGATGCATTTTGTAAAGAAAGAAGTTTCGATTTAAAGACAGAACAAAAAATTCCTGATGTCGCTATGATTTTAATGGATTGGGGGTTTAACATGAAAAAGCAAAACGGAGAAGACTATAAAGAGTATGTAATTAAGACGATGTGGAATACAACTGCTAAAATTGCTAATTTTTTGGAATTTCCAAATTTATTAAATTAAATGCAAAATCATTTTAAAAAATACATAAAAATCTAGTGCACAATTTAACATTATTAAAAAATTAAAAAAAAATTTTACTGTGCATATAGTGCTATATTGTATAAACCGTTGTTAATTAATTTGTTCATGTTTTTGAGAAGCGGTTACTATATTAAACCGACTGTGTTAAAACTATAAAATTGACTTTGATATTTTTACATAATTGTGATAATTCTAATAATCTGTGATAATTTATAGTGTCGCAGCGCACGCACACATTCAATATAACTGTGATATTTCTACATAATCGTGATAATTTATATAACTGTGATAATTGTGAATTGTGCATAGCTGTTTATTTATTTTGTTTATTTTATAATCTGTTCTGTGTCATTCCATCGTAATCGTGACAATTTACATCTACATAAACTGTTTTTATTTATTCATAAATTCATCTACACTGTGATTGACTACGATTTGATCGTTAATATAATTATCAATTTAAATAATTAAATAATAAATATAATACAGTTCTGTCAACGTTTAATATAATACATACACCGATAATGTCTTGCAACACTTGCAAAAAAATGTTTCCTGCTCCGTATACTGACATCGTTAAATGTAGTCTCTGCGAGAACCAATTTTGCTATGACTGCAATGGAATTGATCGTGCTGCGATCAATTCAATTAAAAAATATGGCAATATATGCTATCTTGGCGATTGCTGCAAACCACTGATCGCGAATGACAACATGTCCAGGATTCTGAAGAAAATTGACGTCATTGTAGACAAAGCCGCTGAAAATTTAGAATTAAAGAAGATTGAAACGGAGGTTGCTGAAAACCGCAAATTGATCAATACCTTGATAAATAAATTGGGTGACGATAACGCCACTAAACCATTTTTGTCAAAAGTTGTAGAGTCTGGCTCCAACTCCGTTAATTGCGAATCGCCGAGGTTAGCGCAAGTTGTCGTAGGGACAGGCACACCTGTCAATTCGATTAAAACTGTTTCTATGCCTGATAAGAAATATTTATATATCAGTCGTATTGATCCATCCGTCTCATCTGATCTGATTGTTAACTACATCTGTGAAAAACTGGAAAATTGCTCACCTGAGGAAATCAATTGTAAACTGTTACTCTCCAAAGACCGCATATTGGACAGTTCACTCACGTTCGTTTCCTTTAAAATTGGGTTGAAGGAGGTCCATTTCGACCTGCTAAATAACTCCAATGCTTGGCCTCCTGGTGTAATAATCCGGCCATTTACTAATTATCCACGCATAGCAAAAAACCGGACAGAGACCGTGTTTCAACATCTAAAGTAACTTCCCCGTTACTGAAGACACCATTGTTTACTCTTCGTAGCAGTGAAGCAGTTCCCCAGCCACGGTCATTCTTAAATATCTACTACCATAATTCAAATAGTATCAGAGCCAAATCAAAATCTCTGTATTTGTCAATTTTAGAGGAAGACTTTGATGTTATTTGCATTGTTGAAACGTGGTTAACAATCCACTTTAAAACTGAGGAGTATTTTCCGTCATCTTATGCTGTTTTCCGGAGGGACAGGCATCTGCAAAGGGACACTTACGAAAAGGGTGGCGGTATTGTAGTCGCAGTCTCTAACAAATATTCATCCAGTCTGATAACGTTGGCTAATTGCGTTGCCGAAATTGTTGCTGTACGTATACAATTCCATTCATATTCGCTGATCATCTGTGTTACATATATACCCTGCCATTCGAGTATGCCAGTTTATCAAAGGTTTGTGGACACTGTCAAATCAAATATTGCTCCACTTCTTCAGCCGGAGGATCGTCTATTTATTTTTGGAGATTTTAACATTCCGGATATTGTGTGGGAGTATGTTGATCACAATTTGACTCCTATTAACATGAACGATGAAATGGATAACTTCATCTCGGAAATATTTTCGTTGGGGTTAAAGCAATGTAACAGTGTTACGAATAATAGTGGTAATGTGTTGGATCTGGCTTTTGTACCATTTGATCATGAGGTGACCGTATCGACGTGTGAGGATTTGGCTGGATCGTCTAGTATTTTCCACTCTCCACTGAATATTTCAGTTATGTTTGAATGTTGTGAGTTAGTCGAAGAAAATGTTAATTCATGGACTTACAACTTTATAAAGGGCGATTACAATTCTTTAAATGCATTTCTGGATACGTATGATTGGTCGTTTTTTTATGCTTGTAATAGTATTGATGACATGTTAATCGAATTTTATAGAATTATTAATCTAGGTATTGAGAAATTTATCCCTAGACTGAAAGCTTTTAGCGTTAAGAAGGAACCGTGGTATAATAATGAGTTGATAAATCTAAAAAATAGAAAGGACAAGGCTCACAAGAAATATAAATTGCATCCTAATGTTGTTAATTACAACTCGTTTGATGTATTACGTAAGAAGTATATATGTCTAAACCGATTTCTTTACAGCTGTTATATTCTGGAAATTGAATCATTAATTAAATCGAAGCCAAATAATTTTTGGCATTTTGTTAACTACAAAAGTAAGTCTAATGGTTACCCTTCTACGATGTATTTGAACGACCGTTCCTGTGATAACATACAGGATACTTGTAATTTATTTGCTGATTTCTTTCAGAGTGTATATAGTTCGAAATCAAATCTTGGTAATTTCAGTAATGTTGCAAGTAATTCTAAGTTTTCAATGTTTCGTCTGGAAGTGGATACTATTTTATCCGAATTGTCTAATATTGATATTAACCAAAGTGCCGGTTTCGATTCTATTCCACCCATTTTTCTAAAATTAACCGGTAATGTAATTTCTTCCCATATCTCCGTACTATTTAATAAAAGTCTCGCTGAGGGTTGCTTTCCTATTGCATGGAAACGCTCACTTATTAAGCCGATTTTCAAATCCGGATCTCGAAGCGATGTCGAGAACTATAGAGGTATTTGTATTCTATCAGTTTTACCAAAGCTTTTTGAGAAACTAGTTAAAGATCAATTATTCTTTCATGTTAAGACTTTCATTTCTTCCAAACAGCATGGATTTTTCCCTGGTAGGTCAACTATTACTAATTTAGTTTTGTTTACTAATTGTATTTCAAGGGCTCTATTAAATGGTAATATTGTGCAGGTCGTTTACACTGATTTTTGTAAGGCTTTTGACAAGATCGATCATGACTTGCTGTTGCGGAAACTTATTTCATTGAATTGTAACTACTTGCCAGTTGATTGGATTAGATCTTATCTAAAATCCAGAACTCAATTTGTGAAAATTGGCAGCTTCACTTCAAGAGTTATTGATGTTTCTTCAGGAGTCCCTCAAGGCAGCCATTTGGGTCCCATGCTCTTCATTCTTTTCGTAAACGATGTGGTCAACTGTCTAAGTCATTCCGACATTCTCATTTATGCGGACGATATAAAAATCTTTAAAACTATTTCTTGCGCCAATGATGCACTTGACTTTCAGTCTGACCTGACAAACTTCAAGGCTTGGTGTACATCGCATAATTTGATTCTAAACATCTCCAAATGCAAAACAATGTGTTTCACCCGCGTAGTCTTACCCACTAGTTACGATTACTTCTTTGATGGTTGTAGTATTGAAACTGTTGATACTTTTAAAGATTTAGGTATAACCTTTACTTCGAATTTATCGTTCCATAAACATGTTGAAGGTTGCATTTCTAAAGCGAATTCTATGCTTGGATTTGTTAAAAGGTTTGCTAAGGATTTTCATGATCCTTACGTGATTAAAACTTTATATGTCTCTTTTGTTCGTTCATTGTTGGAATATGGTGTTGTAATATGGAATCCGTTTTATATTAACTATTCAGATCGCATAGAGAGGGTTCAGAAGCGATTTTTAATGTACGCACTACGAAGGTTGCCTAGAGATGCGAATGTACCTGCTTTCATACTCCCAGCGTATCGTGGTAGATGTAAATTAATAAATATGGAGCCGCTATTTATTCGTAGAATTGAAATTAGCGCAATGTTTGTTCGAGATTTATTGGTGTCTAAAATCGATTGTTCGGAAATTTTGAGTTTGCTTGATATATATACTACATTACGTGTGCTGCGCGATAAAGATTTCCAAATTAAGTTGCCGTTTTGTAGGCAAAACTACGGTAAATGTGAGCCGGTTTATCATTCTTCTGCTTCCTTTAATAAAGTACGGCCGGCTTTTGACTTTAATCTGTCTAGAAATGCATTTAAGGAATTGATGTCGAAGCTTCTTTTGAATTATTGGTAATCTTTACATTATATAATTTTATTAAATTTCTTATTGATGTAACCAGTTATGTATAAGTTGGTAATAAATAAATAAATAAATAAATAAAATGATTCAGGCTGATTATTTTATTAAATATAAAGTAACTTTCGATCCATTTTCCGATATACAATTTAATGAAGCACGTAAAGCCAGAGATTCGAAACGAAAGCAGCTGCAAAGTATAGTTGAAAAACGAAAAGAAAGTGCGATATCATTTACGAAGGAAGAAATAAATAAAATGGCCGACGCGTGGGATGAAAATACACCGATGGGACTATTAAAAAAAAATTTCCACGTAGCGGCATACGAGTTAGCTTGGAGAGGGGGAGAAGCTGCCAATTGTAAAATAAATTTCTTCAAAACAACAGCATTAAGTGATGGAAGTTTTTCAGGGAGGATTGAATATAATTGTATTTTTTCGAAAACTTGCCAAGGAGGGGCAAAAAAGTGCAGTGACAGTAAATGGCTCATTGAAAACATAGAAAATCCAAACTTGTGTCCAGTTAGATTATATCAAAAGATATTAAGCAAACGCTCTCCAGAGATTACGAACGAAACATTTTTTCTTACCCCTAATCCCTTCTGGGAAAAACCAAATTCCAAAGGATGGTACAAAAATATGCCGATAGGAATTAATGAGCTTCTGAAATGGACTAAAGTATCCGCAGAAAAAATAGGACTAAATATAAAAAATAAAAAAATTACAAATCATTCACATCGCTCAAGCGCAGTTTCCAATTTGATTAAAGGCGGTATAAATGAACAAGAATTAATTAAAGTAACAGGACACTGTTCTGCAAGCTCAATAAAACCTTACCTACAAATAGATGAAAGCCACCATTCCAACATTATAAAAAATATGCGCCAACCAACTATTCAGAAGACGTCCACTTCTTTAGACACTATTCAGTCCACATCATCAGGGCAAATAATTTATAATAATTGTGTTTTCGAAAATTGTTCCTTTAAATAAATTTTCCTTATATATTGCTCAATAATAAAGTTCCAAAATAAAATTTTTAATCAAAAAAATGTCTAATTTATTAACTTTTTTCTCTTTTCTCGTTGAATTATCTCAACAAATACAACTCGAGCTTTGAGTTAGCCGGGGATTTTTTTATTTTTGCACTCGTAATTAGTATGCGTAGCAATTTAACTCGACAAAACTTTTGTCCAGGCAAAAACACTCGAGCTGCGCTCTCGTGTTTTTTCCGTACAAGTTTTGTCTCGTTAAATTGCTACGCATACTAATTGTTCGTAAAAATAAAAAAATATCCGGCTAAATCGAAGCTCTTGTTGTATTGCTGTTGAATTGTTTTTTTTATTTTTCAAATGTTTATTCTCTGTTTTCTGTATTCTTTTGACACCAATACAATTTATCAATACTATTGCCTTCCGGTAATTCTCAACTCAATCCTCAAATTGCGACCAAAATCGCTACCCAGGTTGGGTACGTAATCCCGCATTTCAAAATCCATGTCCCAAAATTCCGTATTCCAAAATCCCGTATTCTATCATGATACATTGGCTTAGATTAGGTTGAAAATCGCGCGATTGTTAACGTAACCTAAGATTGTATTCGTTTATTTGTTTACCTTTGTGTATTTATGTTTGTGTCCGTGTGATATTTATGTGACTGTGTGGTGTGGGTATGTGAATGTGTTGTTTGTATGTGTTTATGTAATTGCAGATGTGTTTTTTTTAGCTGGTGGGAGAATATCTTCAAAAGACTTTTTACAATAAATATAGCGTACATTTTTTTGTTAGGATCTGTGTAAGGAGCGAACGAGACGGCTTGTATAAACATTTTTGTTGGTTTTGAACAAAGGCAACAAAATATGTAAATGTATTAGTAAAAAAAATGGAAATAATGACATTTAGGCGAACATTTCTCAGTCAATAATTTGAAAACATTAATTTATTGTTTTAATAAAGTTAAAATTAAGTTTTATTTTATTGAAATGGAATTATTTTAATTAACAAAAAAAAACGCGAGCGAGTCTGTCAGTACTCGGGAAAGATATGTGTAAACATCTTAAAGCGTTTGGGGAAATAGACAGGACGTTTTCTGGAAGTGAGGTGGAACCATTATTTACCATCTCTCATGAAAACGGAAAAAACATATTTTTCTGATATTTCCAATTTCGTCGACGTTACTGTGTATAATTGTAATCACCCAAAACCAACACAAATGTTTATTTTTAGACATTTCTGTTGGTTTTGACGTAACGACTCCTAAATCATTGCCGTATAAAATACACCAATATAATATAATTTAATATTTTTTGACACAGAAATATAATTTTTTCATGCTTTCTAGTACTAAATGAGAAATATTTGGTGAAATATGTTGGCTATTAAGGAACATGGAACTAATAATTTTTTTTTAATAATTTTGAAATAATATTTAATAATTGCTTTATTCATTTTAACAAAATATTTTATAAAACTATATCTCTATGGTAAGATCGATACAATAGGTTTATGAAAACTAAAATAAGAAATATATATTTGAGATTCCAAATCACTCAAAAACCGTTGAAATACTGCATCAATAACTGTGCCGGATGGAGTAGTAGGGACGTCTCTTTTAGAGTTCATTTCAAGTTGAAACGTGTCCTTTAGAAACGTAATTAGCGGTTCGGCCGTCGGCATGTTAAAATTTATATTAAAATCGCCACTCAGAATCATCGGCCGAAGGTGATAGTCCTTTTTTAGTAGAGCCGAACCACTTTCAGTAAATGGTAGGAGTACAAATTGAATAAAGTCGATAATCTTCGGGACAGGCTGATTTGGTGAGATATACACAACTACTGAAAGGAATGTCCTCGAATTTGGAAGTTCACATACAGCAGCGCATATATCCCCGATATCTTGTAATTCTACTCCTAATCCAGTTGCTTGGCGGTAGGTTACGTCCATGATTGGAGTGACAACTTGAGAACTGGTTCGATGTTTATAAATGGCTACGCCAGCAGCCCGCTTCTGTGGTCGTTTAAATTGAACACAACAATAATAAAAAAAATTTGGAATATCAATTTGTTCGTTGTCGTCCAGCCATGTCTCGGAGAGCATGAGCAGAGTGCAATTTTGAGTTATCTCGTCACTGAAGTCGTTGCAATGTGCTCTCAGGCTTTGGCAATTAAAAGTAAAGAATGAGATTTTATTATTGATAAAATCGTATATATTTTCCTGGCACGTACGTAATGAGTTTGTGGTAAGGCGCAGGAACTCGTTTCGAAGTGAAATTGTAGAAACTGCATTTTTGAGTCCGTGGTAAAACACATGCTCATCCGTAGGTGATACTATAAAGAGACCTTCGATACTCGTGACTCTTGATAAGGCAACGTATACGAGTTGCTGAGCGTGCCCCTTTTCATACGTATATACAATAACATCAAACGTGCCACCTTGTGATTTATGAATTGTCATGGCACAGGCGGGCGTGAGAGGAAAATGATTGCGCTTTGCAACAATAGTTCGATTATTGTTGAGGTAAATAGAAGAAGTTCTTCGAGCGATTGGAACTAATTCTCCGGGTATGTTTTTATTCTGCATATACTTTGCTGCAAGTTTTCTAGCATTTTGGCCAATTCTTGGATTACCCGAAAATTTTATCCAGATTCGTTTGACGTCTCCAATGTTCGAGTTGTCATTTTCGGTAATATTTTCAATTCTCTCAACAAATTTTAAGTGGCCGTAAGTTCCGTTCGACAATCCATCTGCCACATCGATATTAGTTGTGATCAAATAAGGTTGACCAATTACAAGTATGAGCTCGTAGGGCAAACCCCCTGTATCAATCAACTCCATTTTATGCAGCTTCTGTCGCACAAATGACAGCTGTTCGGTACTGTGATACCCAGTAAAACCGTCGTTCGATATGGAAACGATCTTATCTGGAGCTGCATTGAGCACATACTGATTATATGCGTTTACGTCCCTATTTCTCAAAAAGAGTCTGACACCATTAGGACAAAGTTCATCCGCCCGTGCCTTTGTGAAAAATCGGGATTGGACCAGATTCTGCTCGACGGGCTCCAGCTTTTCACCATTGCCAATTTTAGTGAGAACACAAGAGAATTGAGCGTTCGACTGTCGCATGACTTGATCCAGCTCATAGAATTTAAAGCCTCGCCATAGTGTAGGGCCAACGACACTCGCCTTGATCTGCTGGAAAATTGGAGTTGCCCGGACGGGAGGCAGTTGTCGCAAATCTCCTATCAAAAAAATATCTTTTCCACCAAAGTTGTGAACGAAGTCTCCCGTAATTTGCTTCAATCTTGCGTCGACCTGATGTAACAGTTCCGCTGACATCATGCTTATTTCGTCGATAATAATACATCGAACGTATTTGAAAAGCGTTCGATATTGTTGAACCACTTCATTGGATAGTGGCAAGTTCTTTCCGATTGAAATTTTTAATGCAGTGTGGACCGTGAGCCCATCGATGGCTACTGCTGCTTTGCCAGTCGACGCGCATGTAAGATAAGCGTTACAATAGCCATCGGTTTCATTAAAGCGATTGTAAATCTCCATTAACAATTTGATCACAAACGTTTTTCCACAGCCTGCGGGTCCAGTGAAAAAAATTTGCAACGGCTCAACGTTAGTTTTATCGAGAAGAGTACTTATGACGTGCATGATAAGTCCCTTTTGCCGAATATTAGACAAGCGCATTAAATTGTTAAAATCCTCTTTTAACATAAGATTCTGGCGTTTCTTCACAATTGGCCCAAGGCGGTTAAGTAAGGCTAGTCTTATGTCTGAATTAATTTCCGCATTTGCAGCAAGATCGAAATCGGAAAATGGATCAGCTTCGGCGACACGAGTTGATAGTAAGTCTGATTCTTTGTTAGCGATACACATTTGCCGGCAGATCTCAATGGTCTTTCCTATGTCCAGATCTGACTCAAATTCTTTTCTGTGCTGCAGAATAATCGCCTCGTTTTCCTCATATAACCGCAGAAACTTCTTCTCAGCCAGAATTTCCAATTCTTCATTGCGAAATGGTAGATATAGTGTGACCATTTCACGTTTATACTCATCAACTTCAGCCGCCATATCGTAATTACGATAGCGGATTATTCGAGGACCTACTTGGCGTCGCTTCCACGTCGTATTGACCACAGTGTAATTGGCAGCTGCTCGTGCCAGACTCAAATCCTCTAGCTCTACCGGCCTCTTTTCGTATTTTTCAAACAAATTTGTCTTCCATACATCAGTAGAATCATCGTCAATCTCCTCTTTTTCCATTTGATCGATTGTTTTCTTTAAGCGTTGTCTTTCTATTGGCCAAACAGTTGGAAGGTAAAGAACGGCCACCGAACTCAATGACATTGGTAGTCGCAGCAAATACCATGCTGCTTCTTGACTAGTTATTTCAACTGCGTTCAGCATATCGATACTGAGTTTCCGAGTTATCTCCACGAAATCGAACTCAGGATGTTCATTCATCGTCGTGATAATCTTACGTTGCAGATTACTAATCCCTCGGTTTGTCTTATTTACGTACTCAACTACATATGCCGCACATGAGTATTCTTCGATTATGAACTGAATATCGGTGTTGGAACCAAGACAATTCAAAATAAATGGATTAAACGGATTGATCCATTTTTCAGTTGTATTCCGTTTGAGGAAAACCTTGGGTCTCGTGATGCCAGCTCTTAATACATCGAGATAAAATTCATTTGAATTAATATTGTGATCTTTGAAGAAGTGGTCGATATCTATATAATCATTTTCTTCAAGTGCTTTCCACAGTTGATTGTATAGCTTTGCGAGATTATTTCGCCGAGTATCACTCGTAGCCATAGGAACGAGGATAACAGTTGATCGGCTTGGCATGAACGGTGCCTCGAAACGACATTTTTGTCCCGCAGCATTGCTCATCCTTTTATAGCAAGTAAACGTATGCTTGTGATGCTGTAGCTTGACGTGTCCGGATGCGTTTTCCTGTGAGACAGATATTAGCCGATTGATTAGATTTATTGCCGCAGGCATATCTGAACCTAGAGCATCTCGAGGAGAATCTTTTAGCCATAGCAGAATATGAGCGTGCGGACTACCGCGATGCTGAAATTCAATACGTTTGAAAAAATGTGATACGTAATTCACACCAAATGGACTAAAACATTTTGATTGCAGAATTCCTATTATGGTGTCCACCAGTTTATTAAAATGAATTGCGCAAGTGACTGGATCTTCGTTTACAAGTGTGGCTTTTGTGATGTAGTGAAGTTGATGGAATGCATCAGCGTCGATCTCAGCACCATTATTTTTAAGCTTATAAAGCAGTTTAATTAACTTCGGCCATCCAATTTCGTTTGCGCTCATTGTAAGGAAGAATGTCGGCTTACCAAGTTGTCGAATCATCGCAAACAGATCTCGCTTACGTGTTGCCCAGTAATACGTTGAGTTCGGGATATGACGTAAGAACGCTAAATTGTTCTCGATACATCCATGAATGTAGTCTTCAGATTGTATTTGCGCTCTTGTCAACGTATTGTCTCTACCAACAAATTTGAAGGCTACCTGCAGAGAATCGCGCGTGCGTATACGCATAATTTTCATTGCCATATATAGCAAGTGAGTCGGACTTACCCCTCGTCGATCAGCTCTTCGCAGCTCGCTTGTTGCCATCATAAACGGTGTTACCCTGATTTGTTCCTTAAATGCTCTGAATTGCCCAAGATAGATGGAAGGGAACGACAGTTCCTCGCAGTGCTCATCAAATAGAATGCATTTAGGCAAGCTATTTTCTCCCGGAGCAATTCGGAGATACATTTCCTCATTCCAGAGCAAAGTCTGCTGCTGAGCTATCAAATTTTCTTCCATATCTACCAATTCACTTAATTCAGAACGGTCCATCTGAACTACTGGCAACTCTTCAGCAGAGAAGAACGATTCGTTGATATTAACATCATAATATTTGTATAGTTCTTGCTGAACCAAATATTCGAGCCAAGATTTCACAACGCTCTTTTTAACAAACCCCATCAGATAATTTGATTTGTGAATTTGTTTACGTTTTATGTGTACGTTAATGGCGTAATCATCGTCGAGTTCACGTGGAAGTAAATTAACCATGTTATTTACTGATACAGGCACGTTAATCACTTGTCCTAAAATTCCATATTGGCCATTACCATGTCGAAGCCTTCTAATGGTCATGAAAGGTAGTCGTGGTGAGATCAAGCGCTCTGTTATTAGATCCAGTTCCGGCAGATGGGCTGGCTTCAATGGATAAGTGAAGCCATTTGATTTAGATAAATTTGGGATTTTAGTTTTGCTGAGTGATAAATAGCAAGTACCACAAACGAGAGCTGTTTCAAGATTAATTTGGGGAAATTCGGCTGTGAGAATACCTGTGGAACATGGTGGTGGGTTTCTGACATCACTTTCGTACCACAACCGATCGCACACACTACATATAGCACCAAAGTTGTTATTCAAGAATTTTTTTTTAAACTCAGCGTGAGCTTTGGAGAATTCGACAATGTTCGATATTATATTGGATGTACTTGTAGATGGCGCTGAAACTAAACACGAGTTTACAACACAATCTCTCCGGTTTCGTGACCGTTCGGTACTGCTACGTGCAATTTTTTTCGGCTCTGGTCCTCCAGTTTGTAGCTTTTCCTCACGTTTCCGTTTCTTATATTCTCTCATATATTCTGCATTTGTTTTACCCATTTCTGAAAAATGTGGATTTTCTTAATTAATTTAACAATAATTTTCTTAATTAAACAATTTTTTTAACTTATGCAATGATACACAGAATTGCTTATACACCATTAAAAGTTTGGTGCGTCCGAAATGCGTATTTAAATGCACATTTTTAAATCAAATTAAATTTCATTATAATGACATCAACCAAGAACGCACCATTTATTAACTTCTAGATAAAATTTTTATTTGGATTGTTTTTGTCTTACAATTTAACACTATTTATCAAACTTTAAAACAAGTACTCATATTAATTGTATACAGTTAACTAACTAAATCTTAACATATTGACTCAAAAATGTTATTATTATTATTGATATTAGGATATTTTCTATTCAGATCTGGACCCTTCTGAATATTTTTGGTTATTTTACGTTATTTTTGAGAAACTTGTTCTTTGGCTTTTTCTTCTTAAAATCGATCAATTGTAAATTAATAACTCCATAAGCCACCAATACAACGTTTTTGCAATATTCACCTTCGGTGGTGCTATCAAAACAACAAAAATAGGCACCATACATAGTTTCAAATAAAACTACTGTAACATAACTTCAAAATAAATTTTTTTTTTTAAATTAATTCATTCGAGTTACCTTAGAAAACGCAATCAAAAATTGCATGTCTCTTGTTACTCCAAAAACATAATAATAAAAGTTTGACCTTCAGTATAAGAATTCTGTGCATTACACTAAAACTAAGACCAAACAAAACTACATAATGGTGGTTCCGAATTAAACTGCACAGATTTTTCACACGTTAGCTGAATAGAAACTAAAGGAATCTGGATACATTATTTTGTTATTATTAATTCCAAATGATATAATTATGCATTTTTATTATTATTTTTCTAATTTTACATAAATATTATACATATTATGTCAAAATAAACAAAATCGGTAAACGATTTTGTGATTTACGGGGAACTTTTAGTGAACGAATCTGTACACTATTTTGTTTTCAATTTTTTATTTTTGCTATGGGAATTAAAAATTTTTGGTGTTTTGTTTCCATATAGTTAATTTCAACAATCATAAAATAATTTAACAATACTTACTATCTTCACTGAATGAATTATTTCACTTTTGATGAAATTTTATTAATGTTTTGAAATTAAACAATGTCAACTGTTGCACTACACAATAACAAACTACAAATAATATGATGTAAAGTCAATAGACACCAGGTGGCACTTATAAACCACATTCATTATTTTAAATCAAATTAATTTCCGGTAATTTGGAATTTTTGAAGTCCAATAATTTGCAAACCCGATCATTTTTCAAACTGAATTTTACAGCTATGCATTTTTTAGAATTGCAAAGCATTTATAAGATTTGCATTCACAAAATTAAGACAATATTATAAAAAACGGAGTAAAATTTTTTTTTGAACTTTTTTGAATTTTTTGTTATATTTTAAATCAATATGGCGACCGCGCTTGTTTGATCAAGTTCATCACCAATACATAAGAAGCAAACAAGTATATGGAAATTTTTATTATGTATATCAAAGCAATCCAGATTTTTTTATTATTTTTATTATAATATGAACGACGTCATTTCTCCTTACCCATTTCCGTTGCATTTTTATCGAATTACCCTCATATTCGAAAAGTGCATAGCGCGCGGTAAGATGTTTACACATCAAAAATATCTTTTCCACCAAAGTTGTGAACGAAGTCTCCCGTAATTTGCTTCAATCTTGCGTCGACCTGATGTAACAGTTCCGCTGACATCATGCTTATTTCGTCGATAATAATACATCGAACGTATTTGAAAAGCGTTCGATATTGTTGAACCACTTCATTGGATAGTGGCAAGTTCTTTCCGATTGAAATTTTTAATGCAGTGTGGACCGTGAGCCCATCGATGGCTACTGCTGCTTTGCCAGTCGACGCGCATGTAAGATAAGCGTTACAATAGCCATCGGTTTCATTAAAGCGATTGTAAATCTCCATTAACAATTTGATCACAAACGTTTTTCCACAGCCTGCGGGTCCAGTGAAAAAAATTTGCAACGGCTCAACGTTAGTTTTATCGAGAAGAGTACTTATGACGTGCATGATAAGTCCCTTTTGCCGAATATTAGACAAGCGCATTAAATTGTTAAAATCCTCTTTTAACATAAGATTCTGGCGTTTCTTCACAATTGGCCCAAGGCGGTTAAGTAAGGCTAGTCTTATGTCTGAATTAATTTCCGCATTTGCAGCAAGATCGAAATCGGAAAATGGATCAGCTTCGGCGACACGAGTTGATAGTAAGTCTGATTCTTTGTTAGCGATACACATTTGCCGGCAGATCTCAATGGTCTTTCCTATGTCCAGATCTGACTCAAATTCTTTTCTGTGCTGCAGAATAATCGCCTCGTTTTCCTCATATAACCGCAGAAACTTCTTCTCAGCCAGAATTTCCAATTCTTCATTGCGAAATGGTAGATATAGTGTGACCATTTCACGTTTATACTCATCAACTTCAGCCGCCATATCGTAATTACGATAGCGGATTATTCGAGGACCTACTTGGCGTCGCTTCCACGTCGTATTGACCACAGTGTAATTGGCAGCTGCTCGTGCCAGACTCAAATCCTCTAGCTCTACCGGCCTCTTTTCGTATTTTTCAAACAAATTTGTCTTCCATACATCAGTAGAATCATCGTCAATCTCCTCTTTTTCCATTTGATCGATTGTTTTCTTTAAGCGTTGTCTTTCTATTGGCCAAACAGTTGGAAGGTAAAGAACGGCCACCGAACTCAATGACATTGGTAGTCGCAGCAAATACCATGCTGCTTCTTGACTAGTTATTTCAACTGCGTTCAGCATATCGATACTGAGTTTCCGAGTTATCTCCACGAAATCGAACTCAGGATGTTCATTCATCGTCGTGATAATCTTACGTTGCAGATTACTAATCCCTCGGTTTGTCTTATTTACGTACTCAACTACATATGCCGCACATGAGTATTCTTCGATTATGAACTGAATATCGGTGTTGGAACCAAGACAATTCAAAATAAATGGATTAAACGGATTGATCCATTTTTCAGTTGTATTCCGTTTGAGGAAAACCTTGGGTCTCGTGATGCCAGCTCTTAATACATCGAGATAAAATTCATTTGAATTAATATTGTGATCTTTGAAGAAGTGGTCGATATCTATATAATCATTTTCTTCAAGTGCTTTCCACAGTTGATTGTATAGCTTTGCGAGATTATTTCGCCGAGTATCACTCGTAGCCATAGGAACGAGGATAACAGTTGATCGGCTTGGCATGAACGGTGCCTCGAAACGACATTTTTGTCCCGCAGCATTGCTCATCCTTTTATAGCAAGTAAACGTATGCTTGTGATGCTGTAGCTTGACGTGTCCGGATGCGTTTTCCTGTGAGACAGATATTAGCCGATTGATTAGATTTATTGCCGCAGGCATATCTGAACCTAGAGCATCTCGAGGAGAATCTTTTAGCCATAGCAGAATATGAGCGTGCGGACTACCGCGATGCTGAAATTCAATACGTTTGAAAAAATGTGATACGTAATTCACACCAAATGGACTAAAACATTTTGATTGCAGAATTCCTATTATGGTGTCCACCAGTTTATTAAAATGAATTGCGCAAGTGACTGGATCTTCGTTTACAAGTGTGGCTTTTGTGATGTAGTGAAGTTGATGGAATGCATCAGCGTCGATCTCAGCACCATTATTTTTAAGCTTATAAAGCAGTTTAATTAACTTCGGCCATCCAATTTCGTTTGCGCTCATTGTAAGGAAGAATGTCGGCTTACCAAGTTGTCGAATCATCGCAAACAGATCTCGCTTACGTGTTGCCCAGTAATACGTTGAGTTCGGGATATGACGTAAGAACGCTAAATTGTTCTCGATACATCCATGAATGTAGTCTTCAGATTGTATTTGCGCTCTTGTCAACGTATTGTCTCTACCAACAAATTTGAAGGCTACCTGCAGAGAATCGCGCGTGCGTATACGCATAATTTTCATTGCCATATATAGCAAGTGAGTCGGACTTACCCCTCGTCGATCAGCTCTTCGCAGCTCGCTTGTTGCCATCATAAACGGTGTTACCCTGATTTGTTCCTTAAATGCTCTGAATTGCCCAAGATAGATGGAAGGGAACGACAGTTCCTCGCAGTGCTCATCAAATAGAATGCATTTAGGCAAGCTATTTTCTCCCGGAGCAATTCGGAGATACATTTCCTCATTCCAGAGCAAAGTCTGCTGCTGAGCTATCAAATTTTCTTCCATATCTACCAATTCACTTAATTCAGAACGGTCCATCTGAACTACTGGCAACTCTTCAGCAGAGAAGAACGATTCGTTGATATTAACATCATAATATTTGTATAGTTCTTGCTGAACCAAATATTCGAGCCAAGATTTCACAACGCTCTTTTTAACAAACCCCATCAGATAATTTGATTTGTGAATTTGTTTACGTTTTATGTGTACGTTAATGGCGTAATCATCGTCGAGTTCACGTGGAAGTAAATTAACCATGTTATTTACTGATACAGGCACGTTAATCACTTGTCCTAAAATTCCATATTGGCCATTACCATGTCGAAGCCTTCTAATGGTCATGAAAGGTAGTCGTGGTGAGATCAAGCGCTCTGTTATTAGATCCAGTTCCGGCAGATGGGCTGGCTTCAATGGATAAGTGAAGCCATTTGATTTAGATAAATTTGGGATTTTAGTTTTGCTGAGTGATAAATAGCAAGTACCACAAACGAGAGCTGTTTCAAGATTAATTTGGGGAAATTCGGCTGTGAGAATACCTGTGGAACATGGTGGTGGGTTTCTGACATCACTTTCGTACCACAACCGATCGCACACACTACATATAGCACCAAAGTTGTTATTCAAGAATTTTTTTTTAAACTCAGCGTGAGCTTTGGAGAATTCGACAATGTTCGATATTATATTGGATGTACTTGTAGATGGCGCTGAAACTAAACACGAGTTTACAACACAATCTCTCCGGTTTCGTGACCGTTCGGTACTGCTACGTGCAATTTTTTTCGGCTCTGGTCCTCCAGTTTGTAGCTTTTCCTCACGTTTCCGTTTCTTATATTCTCTCATATATTCTGCATTTGTTTTACCCATTTCTGAAAAATGTGGATTTTCTTAATTAATTTAACAATAATTTTCTTAATTAAACAATTTTTTTAACTTATGCAATGATACACAGAATTGCTTATACACCATTAAAAGTTTGGTGCGTCCGAAATGCGTATTTAAATGCACATTTTTAAATCAAATTAAATTTCATTATAATGACATCAACCAAGAACGCACCATTTATTAACTTCTAGATAAAATTTTTATTTGGATTGTTTTTGTCTTACAATTTAACACTATTTATCAAACTTTAAAACAAGTACTCATATTAATTGTATACAGTTAACTAACTAAATCTTAACATATTGACTCAAAAATGTTATTATTATTATTGATATTAGGATATTTTCTATTCAGATCTGGACCCTTCTGAATATTTTTGGTTATTTTACGTTATTTTTGAGAAACTTGTTCTTTGGCTTTTTCTTCTTAAAATCGATCAATTGTAAATTAATAACTCCATAAGCCACCAATACAACGTTTTTGCAATATTCACCTTCGGTGGTGCTATCAAAACAACAAAAATAGGCACCATACATAGTTTCAAATAAAACTACTGTAACATAACTTCAAAATAAATTTTTTTTTTTAAATTAATTCATTCGAGTTACCTTAGAAAACGCAATCAAAAATTGCATGTCTCTTGTTACTCCAAAAACATAATAATAAAAGTTTGACCTTCAGTATAAGAATTCTGTGCATTACACTAAAACTAAGACCAAACAAAACTACATAATGGTGGTTCCGAATTAAACTGCACAGATTTTTCACACGTTAGCTGAATAGAAACTAAAGGAATCTGGATACATTATTTTGTTATTATTAATTCCAAATGATATAATTATGCATTTTTATTATTATTTTTCTAATTTTACATAAATATTATACATATTATGTCAAAATAAACAAAATCGGTAAACGATTTTGTGATTTACGGGGAACTTTTAGTGAACGAATCTGTACACTATTTTGTTTTCAATTTTTTATTTTTGCTATGGGAATTAAAAATTTTTGGTGTTTTGTTTCCATATAGTTAATTTCAACAATCATAAAATAATTTAACAATACTTACTATCTTCACTGAATGAATTATTTCACTTTTGATGAAATTTTATTAATGTTTTGAAATTAAACAATGTCATCTGTTGCACTACACAATAACAAACTACAAATAATATGATGTAAAGTCAATAGACACCAGGTGGCACTTATAAACCACATTCATTATTTTAAATCAAATTAATTTCCGGTAATTTGGAATTTTTGAAGTCCAATAATTTGCAAACCCGATCATTTTTCAAACTGAATTTTACAGCTATGCATTTTTTAGAATTGCAAAGCATTTATAAGATTTGCATTCACAAAATTAAGACAATATTATAAAAAACGGAGTAAAATTTTTTTTTGAACTTTTTTGAATTTTTTGTTATATTTTAAATCAATATGGCGACCGCGCTTGTTTGATCAAGTTCATCACCAATACATAAGAAGCAAACAAGTATATGGAAATTTTTATTATGTATATCAAAGCAATCCAGATTTTTTTATTATTTTTATTATAATATGAACGACGTCATTTCTCCTTACCCATTTCCGTTGCATTTTTATCGAATTACCCTCATATTCGAAAAGTGCATAGCGCGCGGTAAGATGTTTACACATCAAAAATAAGCCAGATTAACCTACATAAATACACATCTATAAAATAAATTAATTAGAAAAGTGTGTATCTGTTAAACCATTTTAAAAGTATGCTTTTCACTTAATCAAATTGCCACATTTAGTACATACAAATTAGGATTTTCTTAAGAAAGTCTGTATCTTAAGATTTTTCATATTTATCACCAACGCCACTATGATTTTTGGGTAGGTGTAATCTAAGACTACAAGCATGCAAAACCATTTGAAAAGTTAATGCCTTTCACATGCACCGAGAAAAATAATTGTATATTATTAAGGAATCCTTGCATTAATGGAAAGAATTATTATTTCGTATTTAGCTCACGAATAATTCATTAATGGAATGTAATCAACTTACTAAAACATCAAAAAAAGTGTTAAAGAAACGTTTTAAATAAAATTAATTTTCATCAATTTTTAATTTATGAACTTATTAACTTAGTTTTACTTTAACGAATATTATTTAAATTGGATTTTATTATTTGATTAAAGAGGATTAATATTCTTTATAATAAAACAAATCTCTAATAATCAGTATAGAAGTAACAAAATATTTCACATAATTAAAAAATGGATATTAACCATTATAACTTATATAATAAAACAAAGTTAATAAGGTCATAAATTATAGTTTGATAAAATTTAATTTAATTTAAAACGTTTCTTTAACACATTTTTTGGTGCTTTAGTAACTTACATTCCATTAATGAATTATTCTTGAGGGGCGTTCGTTATAATAATGAAAAGTTACTTAAGTTTGAATTAATTATTCAACGAAATTTAATAAATGTAATTATTTTTTCCTATTTTTATGCTTATTTTAGCTGTCCAGTGCCATCTGTGATTTATTATTCAAAGTACTTAATGTTTGAAAATAAAATACTTATTTAGAATTCAAAATAAAGTTTTATATTTCAACAATAACAATTTTTTTTAAAATAACTTTATAAAAGTTTATAATATTTCTTGGCAAAAAATAAATAACAAATATATTTGTACATACATAACAAATATATATGCATATTTTCATTATAAAAATAAATTAAATAAAAATGTTGAATTCAAATAAAACTAAATTAAAAAAATAAACATTAATGTAAACACCATTAAAAATACTTAATTAATATTATTTCTTAACTTATTTATTATTAAATCGACCGCAGGGAATGCATCATCATACCTGGTCTCTAAATTATAGAAGTATTTTTGGATAAATTGCCACACTGCTTTTGATTGAGGTGGGTATTCTAAGTCAAATACTTGAAAAAGTTTAAATATGCAGTTCAAAGCCATTGACGGGCTTAAGCATTTGTATTTAATTGAATCACAGTATATGAAGTATTGATTTTTAGTGTATAAGTTTTCGCCAATTACAAATAAAAATGGTTGAATCTTAGATTTAAGTGACATTTGTCTTTCAATATGTTTGTCGACGTCCTGCGTTGTTGGCAAGAGTATCAAAAATGAGTTTTGAGCATATTTAATTGTGAACTTCCTATACTGATTATTCAACGTCTTCTTTTTTGCCGTAGGTTTGATGAGTGCATGTAACAACAACAAAATCACACATGATCGGGCCTCTGAAATTGAATAAAAAAAATAAATAAATTGTATAGACAAACCAATCTAGTATTATGATTACCTAGTGAAACATTTTTTTGTTGTTTAAATTCACTATACATCTTCTTCGAAAGTGGTTCTAAAATTCTGGTATCCATTATTGAAATTATGTCATGGCAGAACCGGTCAAACTGTAGGAAAATATTTCCAGAATTTGTATACATTTGAATAAAATCTATATCTATAAGGCGAGGACCATACGATTGTGCATAAACTGGCCATTCATTAATAATCGCGCTAATATTTTTGCCACTCGTATGCTTTATCCACTCCAATCTAAATTTAGATGACGATGCCCATTTGTTTAAAATATCTTCTAGATTGTTGTCGTCCCTATTATATTTTAAATTTTGGCATAACTCGCGTGCTGCTTCCTCATCTATGGTATTCGATATGGTATTCCTCATTCATTAATAATCGCGCTAATATTTTTGCCACTCGTATGCTTTATCCACTCCAATCTAAATTTAGATGACGATGCCCATTTGTTTAAAATATCTTCTAGATTGTTGTCGTCCCTATTATATTTTAAATTTTGGCATAACTCGCGTGCTGCTTCCTCATCTATGGTATTCGATACTTAATAATAAAACAATATTGCTAAGTATTACTATAAAAATACACTATATGTGAAACAAGCTTACAGTTTAAGTTGTTTTTGATTAAGGGTTCTTCTGATTCCTTGAAACGTTTAGGTTTGGGCAATAATGATGAATTTCTTAGTTTTTGACATTTTATTGTTGTACCTGTCATAAAGTTATCCTTTAGATTCCGATTTGGCCGCCTTTGAAAGTACACCATCTAAAATAAAGTTATAGAAGAACTAAAATAAATTTTTATATACAGGTTTTCAACCCAATAAAACGATTTTAATTATTGAGACGTTTTAACAATTTTATTGCCTTCCTCTGTCTAAAAATATTTTATAAAATTTATAAATAAATGGATCTATGAAAGATAGCAATTTTAATTCTAGAAACTAGAACAACTTACCGTTATAATTAACCATGAATTCGCAATACCATGCATGGATATTTAGTATGCCCCTGTTTTGTTAAGTGTTAACCCATCCTACTTGATCACCTATAACTTACTGAGATCATTCATACATTAAAGTATTCAATAACCAACTGAATATATCGTGAAACAAAGGTAAGGTATATTTACCGTGAAATAACGTGATTGTTGCGATGTCGTGAAGAAAATCTCAAGCATAGAAAACACAATGGATTTACAGGTATAAGTTGATTAGTTAATGATCTAATTCACTTTACATTGGTCTAAGTTTACAAAAAATATTCTTAATGGATCCGCGATCCCAAATAGGTTAAATGTTTACAAACAAATACGTTAAATAAATAGCATATTGAATAGATAAATAGTATGTATGTAGTAAGATAGATATCATAATAATAAATGTAATATATGTATGTTCAAAAAAGTAGAATAAATATAATAAATATATAGTTTCATAAATATAGTGTTAAAAAAAAAAATTAATAAATCAAATATAACATAATAAAAATAATAAATAAATAAGGACAATTATGTCCAATTTATAATTGTTCCACTTAGCTGACTACTGTATCAAGGCGTCATCACATTAATTTTTGGTGGCCTTGTTCATTTTTAATATTGACCGCTCATTTCACGTGAAGTATGAATTTATCGATGGTTTTCTTCTTCTTTGTTTTGTTTCTTTTTTTATTTTTTTTTGGTTTTATTTTACCGTTTGATCCACACTGAATTATGGGGATCGAATAAAAAAATATGTCGAGGAAACGAAATCTGGTTTTAAAAAGAAAGCACGAAACACAAAAACAAAATATCAATAAATAATTAGAATCACCAACAAAACAAACAAATAATCACAGAAATTAGATAAACAAAAATTGCAGTCATCATACCTGGTTTCCGCGACAACTTAAGCTTAGCAATTATTAAAGTTGTTGCTGCTTGGTTTATTTTTTTATTTTTTTTTTATTTTTCTTAGATCAACCACCAAGAATTAAAAAAAAACACGGTTTACAGGTTTACTACCGTATTATATCAATGCCCGTGTTATATTTTATTTACACACCGTTTTTAATATGCACGATATAGCAACTCCAACTGCAACAGTTTAATTGTTCACTATTTCATTTTTTTATTCTTTTGTTATTTTTATGATAACGTACCAAAGTGGAATGAGGTATATTGCAATTTTAATTTATTTTGTTGTTGTTGGTGAAAACAGAATAGAACAAAACAACAAATGAAGAAGGTAGCAAAAATCAATGTTCATCCAATCTATTACCACCTAGATGAATCAGTCAATTATATCATTAACTAATTCATTTGGTTTTTACCTACAACTTAAGGTAATGTACGCATTGTCACAACCGAAAACATTAATAATTGTTTAGAGTTTAAGTATTCCTTCACGATAATATAACTTAACTTGTCTTAATATTTAACATCACCGACGAAAATTCAACGAGTATGGACAAAGGCAATATATTTAGTTGGCCTGGAACATTGCTAAAATGTTACATAGTGTAAATTATAGTCAATTGCAAAGGATATTATTTTCAAAAAATTCAAAGCATACAGGGCGCTCCTAGAGTTGTACAAGTTTTTTATTGCACACTCCTTACACTTACGAACCCTTTGTATAAACGGAAATAGAAATTTCACTTTTATTTTACATAATTATATATATATAATCTAATTTCTGTATGTTTGTATTTTTATTTAAATATTATTCTTGGTTAAAACGCCTATTTGTAAATATTATTATTTATTTGAAAACAACATTTTCTCTAACAACAGTAAGTTGGAAACTCGATAGTATAAGTCTGATGATTTTCAAACGACTTCATCTACATCAATAGACTAACTAGATTAATTAGTTATAACTTATAGGCTTTTAATTGCAAAAAATTACATTTCTCCCTATTTTTTTCGAAATTTCAAAACCAAACATAGCTAATATTTTGAAATAGGTTAATTTTAAAAAATTCAATGTTCCCAGACACATACGATTTTTGTTTAGATCATATATCGAGTTTCTCGAAATTTTCCTGGTGTTCCTACATAATTTGGTGATTGGTATGGCTAAGTAATTTTAATAAACACAACACAATCATAAAGAATATTAATCATAAATTAAGGTATTACTTCACTGATTCAAACGGGTATATTGTTAAAGATACATTATTATTTAAGAGTAGCACTTATAGCTTGTTAAACAACCTATAGCTATATGTTTGTATACGAATACTCAATACACAAATAATTTTAATTCGTTCAATCAGAGGCCAATAACAGTCACATTACGAATGAATCCGTCTTTTACAGAAAACACATTGAACGGTTTCGTGGTCTATATTGCCAAAACAGTAAAAACAATTGCTTTCCCTGGGTTCTGGGTTTAGAGCAAAACTGTCTTTAATTTTTCGACGATATTCTTCAAGTATAGCTTTATTAATTTCCTCATCCTCGGAATGAATGTTTGCGATGTTGTTTTGATTTACAACCAAATCTGCAGCATATATAGTATGACGTAGACACCAAAGTTGTATCCATCTTCCTGTTGCGGAAAGCGTTTTCCTTGTACGATCTTAAAGTTCTGAAGGGCTAATTTATAATATTTTAAAATTTCATTCGCAAAAGATCTAACTTTTGCACCCATTTTAAATAATGACATGTTTGGAATTTTGGCTTGAGAGGATCATACATTATTATATCATTGTTCTCGAAGTTAATTATTGTAACCGTCCAATGGCTGTTATTACAATAAGGAATTACAACAAAATTATTTAAATGGCAAAGTAATAGCTCCCGTTAGATTTTCTCATTTGTTGCCTTTTACGGTTCTAGTTTATTAAATATTTTCAAGGCCTCATAATGATCGAGACATACACCACTTTTACCCTTTGTAATGATCGAAATGGCATTACATAAAACATCATACGTCAGAAAATTATTGGCACTTAATGTTGCATAACAAGTGTTATAAATACAGCTTTCCCAGAGATCATGCTAATCAAATTTAAAAACCGCTACGTTTTATTTAAGATCACTTAAAATTTTGTAATATTCCTCTGGTATCCTTGCAAGTATAAACGGTTTTGGAACATATCTCTGCAAAGCTCTTTAACTCGCATATTTAGCTTCATGGGCCTTAGTTTTTTTTTCGGCCAATTCTCCTCGTTTGGGCCATTCGGATTTCGTTCGTCATCCCTAACGTTTAGTAGAGTCGAGTACGGTGTTATTATATAACCAGTATGTCCTTTATTACATCTAACGTCCTTTATTATCATCTAGTTGTGTTCTTTATTTTTATCAACTTTTTTAACTACCAATCCACATTCAACAGCTTTAAGTAGTAATGCGGTTCTGCCTTCAAGCGCGTCGACAAAATGGCTAAGTTTCATGTGCAATACATTAAGTAAATTGTTTTTTAATAAATGAAACCAACTTTCGATTGGACCATTGGACACCCGTTGCTGCATATCAAATTTTATTAAAAATGCGGTTGTCCAAAATGGTACATATTTCATGTATCTTTTAATAAAAAAATCAACAACATTTTCACAAAACAGATCATTTGGCTTATCAGACTGTTCACATAATTGTAATTTATTTTTGGTATTTGTATATATTGAAGTATATCTTACTTCAAATGGAGTTTCTTCAAAATCGCAAACCCAATGCAATTATTTTCCTTTTCGTTGTATTTATTTGACGAAACATACCAATCTATTAAAATAGCCAATTTATTTTGAGCTTCGATAAAAAATTTGTGCTCTTGTTTAAAGCAGCTTAAAAAACAAAAAAAAATTAAGAGTTTGAGTCTCCAGAAGATCTGTACAATCAATAAATAAAAACGCAAACAACATTTTATGTTCTCTCAGCTTTTTAGAACAATTTGGTATTCTGCTTTTTATTTGCCGAATAATGATGTCCGCAAAATGGAAGCAACATATAAAGACACCTACTGTATGTTTTACAGTTTCGTTTTTGGTCGAGATATCGTACATATAACATGTAAACAGCTTTTCACATCCACGACCGAAAATTTGCGGTGATCTTATTTTTGAGGTATGCTTATTAATCTCACTTACAATATATTCAAAGAATACGTTTATCGACGGTTGATAGTGGCGAGCACTTATAAATTCTGCAATAGGTATAATACTGCCATTTATTTTTACAACACAAGCATAGTAAGAGATTCTGCGGTAATATTGATTGGGACAACATTTGGGATTCCTTACTACCTGTGGCGTCTATTTGAATGATATTGACCGAATTAAGTATTCTCAAAGTAAGTTTTCTCATTAAAATTACGTGCAGTGGGTTACATTCTATCTATATAGGGAATAGGGATCTTTAAGATCTCAAATGATAAATATTAATGACAAACTTAAAATAAGTTTGCGAGACTCATCCCATTAGGGTTAAGTATTTTCATTTATCAAGACATGTTAGGAGCTTTTTCAGAATTTCCATATTCTTTAAACAATCATTTTAAATCGCGTCATTTATTTTTAATTGGTAGAAGTTCACTTAAGTATCTGCTACATCTTATAGTCACTCTAGTTTTCCAATGTGCTTGTTAGGTGTAAATTCTTGGATGTTCAGCAAATATGTTTGTATTAACTGCATCGCGTCTTGTTCAGTTCCCGTCAGTAAGGCGAAGAGGAAAGTTTTCTTCAATGTATAGGTATAATGGTATTATGACACTGGCTTAAAAGGACGACTAGGACAATGGTGAGAAATAGTGAGGTAGAAAGAAATAATACAACAGATTTATTTTGGTTTTGTCACTTTCATAATGTGATATTTATTTTTATTTGAAATTGAAATTAGGATCGTTTCGTATGCTACTCCTTTGTCAAATTTCTAACAAACACTCACTAGTAAGTATAAAAAATTGTGTTTTATTATGTAAAATCTTTTATAGTGATGTACACGAATAAGCAGCAAAATGTTAAGTTTATAGATATATTGAAATTCTATAAAGCAAAAATTGTATACTCCTGAATGTATTCTGAATTATGGTGTAGACTTAAACGATTCCACAGCTGATTGAACGGTAAAAATGTGGTGTAAACGTTCACGTCATAATCCCATTTAGGATGCGCTACGTGTTTAACCGTTTGGCTAGTTTTTATGGTGTTTTGGAGTCGGCTAATTTTTACGGTTTACACGTTTTCGTATTTTGCTCCTGAATGTAAAATAGCTATGGTGTAGACGTTGACGTATTCCACACCCGATTTTACGCTAAAAATGTGCTATATAAACGTTTACGCTATCATGGCTTGTGCCTGAATGGCTAAAAATACACTGGTAACTTTAATGTAATAAAAAAACTATAATAATAAAAATGTAATATTAAACATTTGTATTTGTTTAAATTATTTTTAAAACCCTAGGTACCAGTTAACCGATTGAATATACGTACCTTTCAAGCAACGGAATATTTAATATCACATCATAAAGGTTGTTTTCTTTGTCGTGATAGAATATTAACGGCAATCAACATTCTGTTCAACTTGTTGTTTTCAGTGAGAGTGAATGTTACCTCAACTCCAAGCTGTGGCACTTTCCCTAGTTTCTCAAGGGGAGATCACCCAGTTGGTTGAAGGTGTATTGAGCTTCTCTGCTTAATCTCGCGTTGTATGGTGAGCGTTGTGTTCTACCAAAATTTGAATGGCGTGTATAAAGGCCTTGGTTCATCTTAAAGCAAGCTGGGAACAGGTAAATCTTCATGTTGGCAAAATCTGATTATCTCTAATTACATATTTTTACAAATTGATTTTCAATATTGTCACTCTTGTTCAAACATATTTAACAATTTTCATTGAACTAGCTAGCGATTATAAGTATTTTATACATATGTATTTACAATACATAATAATGTTTTAGTTTTCAATTTTTAATTAAGCTAAAAGCTTTAATTAAGCTTTTCTAATTACAAAACAAAATAAACGAAGAATATAAAAATAAAATATAATTAAAAACAATTATAATTATTTATATAATATTGATTTTTTCTTTTTTTTTTTTCATTTCATTTTGCAGAACTTTTATCTCCATCTCATCTCTAATCAACATTTTCCATCAACTAATTGGATTATAAGAAAATAACATATTTTTTCGATTTTAGTCGAAATAAAAATTAAACAACAAAATAATAAAAAAAAAATGAAAATTTCAGAAAATTCTCTAATAATTTTATTTCTATATTATGGTAAGTTGAAATTTTTCTAATCCTTTTAACAATATTTTCTTTATTTTTGTTTTGTTAAAATTTTGCATGCCAAAGGAAGATACACTTGGAAGTTGTGTAATACATTTTTAGTATTTCAGTTTTCTCTCTTGGAACTATTATACTTTTGTGTGGAGGTTTTAATATGTAAGGGGATTTGAACAAATTGCTTTTACGAAAAATATTCAAAAAATCTGGTATGAAAAATGCTTCGTTTTATTCGTCTGAATAATCTCTGTGCATATAATAATAAATATTTTATAATATTAATCACAAAAATGGAAAAACTAGTTTTTGTTAGGAAAAAAATTAGAATATATTTTGTTTTAATTTTTAAATTGAAAAAAATTATTTAATTGAAATGAAAAGAGGATGGTTTATTTATTAAAATGGACGAATTTATTTATTTGAATTGTTTAAGTTGGTCGTTTGCTTGGAAATTTTAGTTTTCAGAAGAGCATAATAATTGTTGTTTATTATGTGCTCTTTTGAAAACTAAAATAAATAGCTAAAACCTTTAGCTAGAATAATGTAAATTTATGTTATAAAATAATTGGGACAACAATTGGACGCCGTGTATTTATCATGTAAATGAATATAATTCAAGAGATTATTGAATTCGGCAACAAATGGAACTTGGAACATTTAATCATCATCAAAGTTAACCAGCTTTCGCAACAGTGTTACTCACGTTTGATACTGCGATTTATTCAATAATCTACATAAATACTTGCTCCATACTTACTTCCAATAATATTTTTAGTAAGCGTTTACTGTACAACTCGCTTGTTCTGGCAATTGACTGTTGGTCTACTAAAATGCCATTTTCTGGACTTGAAACGTAATATGCTATTGTTCTTGTAGTTCGATGGCATTTTGTATTAATATCGCATAAAACTGCGACATGGAAGGATTTTTCATTAATATATGTAAAGTTCAAGTGAATGTCCGGAAGGAAATTATTCCGATCCCATTCCGTTCGATGGCATTTTGTATTAATATCGCATAAAACTGCGACATGGAAGGATTTTTCATTAATATATGCAAAGTTCAAGTGAATGTCCGGAAGGAAATTATACGTTACCCTCTCTATTCAGGTAAATTATATGTTAACCCTCCCTTTGTCGTGCTTTGTCTTTTTGTTTCTTGTGCACCATCAGAGTTTTTTCTGTAATTCCGCTTAGTTTTTTTTCTTGCTTTATGTGGTATTTGTTGCTTGGTAGGAAGCAGACACTCATTGTCTACCAATATTGTATGGTGTTTCTTTTTCATTAAAGATGGTTCATATCTTTGCCACGTTATCTTGGTACGTTTTATTTTAATAGGATAAAAACTCTTGCCCGCACCACTTGCTGTGTTCTTTAATCTACTATTTTTATTTGTGAAAATCTTCGCTTTTAAAAGTACCAAAAAAGGAAAATCCTAAATTTTGTTGTGGCTATTCGCAGCTTTGTGTATAAGGTACCGAGCCAAACTTAAATCATTTATGGAGTTTTAGGAAAGGGGTGATAAAAAATTTGTTTTAAAAGATAATTACAATATTTAAAACAGAACATGTTGAGAACTAAAGAGACAAGGAATGTATGATTAGGGCATTTCAACATTTGTTGAAAATTATATAAATAATGCTTCGTAATTTTTGAATTTCCAGTTATGAGTAAAACTCATTGTTAGAATAACACAGTATAGTATATAATATATAATATAAAACATAAACAACGTATATCAAAATAAAAAAAAAAACATTTCAATCCATTCATCATCTCAGTGTAGCATCTCTGTAAATTTATATTGTTATTCATTTGTTATTATTTATTTACATTTATTTAGTTACATAAAGATCTATTTAACATTTGCGATCACTATGCACAGGCCCACCATTCTTTTCTTCCGGGAGGTTTTCTTACTCCTGGGGCTATTGTTGAACTTGTGGATGTAGAACATGGAGATTTTGTTTCTTCAATGTTTTTTGCCGCCATTAATTCCGTTGTTAAATATAAACTCATATAAACTCTAACCGAATCAGATGACGATGATCAGTATTCATTTTATACAAGATGTACGAATTTAAAACCATTCTTGAAAGAATTCAAAAAACTAATTTTTTCTAAAACTTCCGAGTTCATCTCTGGTCCAAATAGGCGTAACACATCATATCAGATGTTTCCACACACCCCCCATAAATTCATTATAATTATGTACTATCAACGGTTTTTCAACGATTTTTTACCGTTGCCTTAAGCGTAAGTTTTTGAAACAAGGATCTTGCTAAGGCAATACTTGTAAAGAAATTGTCTGCAACTATGTGATATCCTTTCATGAAATAATTACCCATATTCAATAGCTTATGAATTACCACATAGCCAAGTCCTTTTTCTTTTATTTCATTTGGTTCGGTTTATAGTTGTTGTTTAGCTCCACGATAGCAAACAACTCTCAAAAAATATCGAGTTATTGCATCAGTTAGCATTCACAATTTAATTCCCCACACATGATGCTTTTTATTTGATAGGTACTGCGTCATGCTTGATTTACATTTTGTACCTACCAGCGATTCATCTACGCTTAGATGCTGGTTAGGAGTATAGTAGAATCAAAAAGTTTTATTAGCATGATCTACAACAGGATGAAATTTTGCGGCTGGATCATAATCAAGACTATTTCGTGGTGATAAATTGTTGTTGTTTACTTCAAAATTAGTTGAAACCTATTTCTTGGAAGCATTTGGCCAAACCATGGCATATATCTATGGTTTCTTAACCATTAACTGAAAATTGTTGGTTTTCGGGTAATATCCATTTCCAAAATAACGGCAATGAATTCCCATAACTGCAATTGTGGTATTTTCGATTCGTTTCAGTTTTCATATTATATAAAAATGGATCCGTAAAAAATAAGTTGAAATGTGCTATTGATTCGAAAATTGTTATTGCCATATGTTTTGGACCAGGAGTTTCCAAGAATAACGGACGAGAATTATATTGAGTATCCTCATTTAAACTAATTTCACGAAAATTATCAAATGAATCATTGACACTTTCATCAAAATTGACGTCAATTTCCAAATCATTTTCACCCTCACCTCGTAGTATTCTTTTAAGTTTTTTATAGGTGGTTCTTTATTTTTTGTTATGTATTTGTTGATAGAGAATAATGCAAACATTGAACTGCATTGTGCAATCTTTAGTTAGTCAAAAAACTTCAGTTCAGTGTTTAATTTTGGATAAAAAACATAACCAAAAATGGCGCAACGCGGGTAAGTGACAATTTTAATTTATTATTAATTATTTATAGTTTGTTTTAAAGTGAATAGTGGATAAACTTGAATAATAATAATCAGGGTACGATGAATGGTTAAAATTTAGTTCTTTTATTGTTTAACCTTTATGTGACTGGATCGGTACAATTGTACCCAAATGCACTTTTGACTATATATTTTTGTATGATACAGATTTCTTAGGTGCCTGAAGCTTCCCGACATCTTAAACTGTTTCAACATCTTTATGTGTTGAAAAATTCAACAACAAATTTCCACGTTTTCCATGTGAACATGTGACCCAAAGTTTTTACACCCTTAGCAGGCTGGAATGGATACTTTTATTGTACCCATAGTATTTTATAAGGATAATGGAATGTTCAGTTTTTTTAATGAAAATAAAGAAAAATTGTAAGAAATACTAATTTTATTCAGTTACATTTATTACATGTTGATTTATTTACCGAATGTTCAGCGCAAACAGGTTTGCCACATGTAAAGCAACTTTTCCGTGTTTTTCGATCTTTTCGATTTCCTTCAGTGCAAATATAGCAACGCCAAACAACAGCAGCTGGTCCAGAATTCTGTCGAGTGGCAACACTACCTCCTGGTGTAACTGATTGTGGAGAAATTACGCGTCCAAGAACTAATTCGATTGAATTCCGTGTGAAATGGTTTCCAATCACATGAGGTTTGATTGAACGTGATTCTACTGAATTCAAGCATAACTCTTGAAAGATCCTTCAAAAATTGTCTACGCCGGTCTGTTTTTTTGAAATGTTCCATATATATAACATATGCAGCTAAAGCGGCGACATCTATCATATTGTAAAACATCGCAAGTGGCCAGCGATTAGTTCTGCGCTTCACTGTGTATGCCATCAACATTTTATCGGCTGTGTCTACGCCACCTTTTGTTTTATTATAATAATTTATAATTTCTGGTTTTGCAGTTGCAGTATTAGAAATATCATTAGTCACATGCATCGTCGACAAAAGGATCACTGATTTTTTTTTTTTTTTGGAACATAGGAACATACAGTGGCATCTCTATTGAATCCGAAATTTGTTGAAAATACATCTCTATATTTGGATGGTTTCATGTTCGGAGGCAAACATTTTTTGTTTTTTCTGACAGTTCCTACTAAAGTCATGTTCCACGATTTAAGCACACGAGCTAATTCCATTGATGTAAAGAAATTATCTGTGGTTATATTCCTTCCTGATCCTTTGTAAGCAGCTACCAGATCTAAAACAATACGTTCGCCGACGTTTTTTTGACGTTCACCATCAGGAGGCTTTCCCGTATAAACTTCACCTTTTAGAGGATACGCATTTGAAGCATCACAAGCCCAGAAAACTTTGATTCCTTACTTGGCTGGCTTGGACGGAATATACTGAGTAAATTTTGTGTGTCCTCTATACGGAAACAATTGCTCATCCACAGTAATACATTCATATGGTTTGTACCCCTTTTGTAAATTGCAATTCAGCATCTGCCATATGTCCCGTATTGGAGCAGCCTTATCACTTCTTGCACGGTCAGCACGAGTATATTCGTTATCAAAGCGTATGAATCGTTGCATCATCTTGAAGCGATCACGAGACATTGATGCTCGAATACGGGGCGAAAAATCTGTCCTCCATAATTCTGAGACATGCTCATTGGTCAATTTGTGGACCCCTGCTTCAATTAGGATTCCCAAAAAACAATCGAACTCCTCTTCTGTGAATGGTATGATTTTTTTTTTAATTGGTCGTTTAGCCGGATCAGGATACTTTTCAAATAATTGGCTGTTGAGACTGTCAGTAATTCGTTGACCTTTACGATTGGTTTCACGTAGAATAATGTCAATCATTTCATTTGAAATAATGTATCGAAACGTTTCTTTCGCGGTAAATATTTTGCTGAAGTTCGCTGCTCCTCCTCTTTCGCGCATAATATTACGACTCAACGTTTGTGTTTGTACGAGAGGAGAGGCACTCCAAGTTGTGCCATCTTTAGCCGTCAAATTATTTGTATCTGGCAACTGCGTTTCTTCGTCATCATCGCTTTCATCAGAAACATATTCCTCTCGTTCGACAACAGCGTCGTGCTCAGCATCAGATTCTTCTGAAGCAAGAACTACTGGTTCCGGAATGTACTCTTCATCATCAGAAGGCACAAATGGCTCTTCTTCAGAGTCTTCCTCTAATATAGCCTGTATTTCAGCAGGTGTCAACCTATAAAAAAACATTCAACCCAAACAACAATCAATAAATTAAACAGATATGTATATATATTGAATAAAAACTTACGCGGATACACGGCGTCTTGTAGCAAAAACACCACTTGGCCCAGCTTCAAACACAAATCCGAAATTTGACATAGTAATATGTATGTATGTATTGATTTTACAAAATATAAATTAACCCGTCTTTCACTAATCGGTTTGCACTATAAATCACACAAGAAAATAACATAAACTCGAAAAAATGATAGTTCGTATACGTTTTATAACTGTTTTCTTCCGTTATTTTTTCGTTTTTTTGCCGTCCTTTTTATAGTTTAGGTTTGTTTATTGATAATTTTTACATATTTCATTTTCTCTTCAAACAGAAATAATTTTAATATTTTTTTAGTCAATTTCTCTATTAATATTTTTACTTGGGTACATTTGTACCCATTCCAGTCTGCTAAAGGTGTTTTGATATTCAGTCACATAAAGTTAAATAAAATTATATTGTATGTAAATGACGCGTGTATGATTAAACACTCATTGGGCAAAAGTGCATAGTTTTGTTTTCGTAATATATAACCGCTCATTGTATGATTTAAAACACATATTTTTGTTTTTAGATTTAACTGTGAGTGTGATACAGAACAACTTTTAAAATATTTCGAAGAGCTTACGGACGACGACTTGGAGGCTGTACACATAAATAACGTGCAAGAATTTTAATTCATCTTTGTTCCACCGACCGATGGTGTAGATAGCGACAGAGATGATGCGAATAGTGATGACGAAGCTAAGGAAAACCTTCAATTATTAGGTAAAAAATTATTAGCAGAAATGGGCGAGGATATTATGAATTACCAGCTCTAGTGCCGCCTAACATTGAAGTTCAAGAAATTCAACTTATGGAAGACTGCCCAACGGTTTTAGGCAATAACAAATAATAAACGAAAAAAGACAAGAAATTGGTCCGAACGAGACCTCGAACCAGCAGCTTCTTCCACACTGGAAAATGATTTTCGTCCCTCTGTTGTGGATGAAATCATTGCGCAGGATATGTCGGCGTTGGGATTATTCAAGATTATTTTCAACGAAGATTTTATAAATCACACGCAGAAACGACCAAATACGCTAATTTAAAAGGTGACTTGAATTTTACGGTTTCGGCTGATGAAATATACAGGGTGTCCGGGTTTGGGATGCTGATCCGTCATGGGGTGATTCCTTGGTTCATTCTGAGAAACAAATCGTATGTGGAGGGGGGATCCATTTTTGATATCCTTTGAGATACAGGGTGTTTAAAAAATTTGGTTCAGAAAAAAAGTCCACTTAAATATTAAACTGTAACTTCCAAAATATTTATCGTTGAGCAACCAACTTAGTCTTATTTGGTTGGTAATCGTATAGGCTATTATTAAGGTTTAAGTGGTTATCTTGTATCTGCATCCGTTTGAGAGCTATGGTGATTTAAAGTAAATAAAAATATTTGTTTTTATAAAATCGAGTTTTTCTAAAAAAAAACCGTTATAATTTTTTCTTTTGTTTATTTAATTTTAATTTGTCATGATCTCCTCTACAATCCCTCAATACAAAGTTTGGGTCGAGGTGTTATAAAAGGTGCTCAAAATGTCCTCCTTGTGATTGAATACATGCTAATATTCGTTTAAGTATGCCTTTGGTTATTTCAATTCTTGGTAATTCTTCCCTTATCTGTTGTGCTACTGTGTGTATTCGTTGTATAAGTTCTTCTTTTGTTTCAATTTCTTTGGAGTATACAAGCGCCTTCATCCTTCCCCATACATAAAAATCCAATACCGTAAGATCGGGGGATCTTGCAGGCCAATGAATTGGACCATTTCTTCCAATCCATTTATTTGGATAATTTTCGTTAAAAAAATTCCTAACATTATTATGGTAGTGACAAGGTGCACCATCATGTTGGTATGTATGCGAGAATCTACTTAAAATGGGAACATCATCAAAAAGGAGTGGCAAATCGTTTTGTAAAAATTGTAAATAACGCTCATCATTTAATCTAGGTGGAAATATGAATGGTCCAATTAATTTATCGCCAATTACACCAGCCCATACGTTTACACTGAATCGGTGCTGAAATGATATTTGTTTTTGAATGAGGATTTTCAGCAGCCCACGTGTGTAGATTGTGAAAGTTTGTTATGCCATCTCTTGTGAATTGAGATTTATCCGTCCATAGGATACATTTCACAAAACTTGCATTGTCCAAATTCCTTTCCACCAACAAATTACAAAACTCCAATCTTGTAGTGCGGTCTATCGGTAATAGTTGTTGAACGGGTGTTGTATGGTATGGATGAAGATTCTCCTTGTGCAATACTTGATGAATTCGATAGCGAGTTTCGTTTAATTGTAAAGCGAGCCTCCTTATGCTAATAGAAGGATTTGCTGTTACATTACGGATTATACCTTCGTCGACATCCAAATGGTTTGGTGAGACTGAATAGGGCTCCGCCCGGGTATTCGATCTTGTTAAGATATTTGGCAATCTCCTATGATTATTTATAAATACTCTTGCGTCAGGAATGCGACGTGTTGGAAATCTGAGTTGATATTCATTGCGAGCTCGTGCTGCATTACCATCGCAAAATCCGTAAACAAAATGGATATCAATGTACTCCTCACCTGAGAACTGTGTCATTATAATATTAATTTTATTAAATTAATTAAAATTTTGATTCACAACACTGATACAACACTAGATAATATCTCGAAACTAATGACTGAATCTGAAAATATTTAGTTTTTGTTTTTTCAACATTTAAACAAATGAGTTGATAATCATCGCCTACTGTTTTACAGATCAAAATAAAATTGGTAAAATATTAACACTATAACATCTCTTAATTAGATTGAGAATAAACGGAATACGAAGAAAACTATGGCACGTGGGTACAAGTAATGTATTGGGGGATTGTAGAGGAGATCATGACAAATTAAAATTAAATAAACAAAAGAAAAAATTTAACGGTTTTTTTTTGAGAAAAACTCGATTTTAAAAAAAACAAATATTTTTTTTTTACTTTAAATCACCATAGCTCTCAAACGGATGCAGATACAAGATAACCACTTAAACTTTAATAATAGCCTATACGATTACCAACCAAATAAGACTAAGTTGTTTGCTATCCGATAAATATTTTGGAAGTTACAGTTTAATATTTGGGTGTACTTTTTTCTGAACCAAATTTTTTAAACACCCTGTATCTCAAAGGATATCAAAAATGGATCCCCCCCTCCACATACGATTTGTTTCTCAGAATGAACCAAGGAATCACCCCATCAGCATCCCAAACCCGGACACCCTTATACATTTATCGGAATCCTCTTGCTATCCGGGTACAACAAGCTACCATCCAAATGGATGTTTTGGGAGCAACAAGAGGATACTTTTAATATACTAGTAACTAATGCTATGTCTAGAAATAAATTCGAGAAAATTTTAAGGTTTATCCATTTCAACGACAATGCTAAAATTGACCCAAACAATAAATTATATAAAGTTCAACCATTGATTGAGCATTTCAATGAAAAATATCTGGAATTAGCTCAGCCTCTCGGATCCAATTTTTCCATTGATGAAGCGATGGAGCCTTAGTTTGGAAGATCTAGGCTTTAAAATTTGGTGTCTTACTTCATGCAACGGTTATTTATTCAAATTTATTTCTTATACAGGTAAGTTTATAAAACTTTGTGTTGAATAGTGTTACATCATCTATAATATGATTTTAGGTAAAAGCGAACGGCTTGATGGTTTATCACTGGGACAAAGTGTGGTTCAGCGTTTATCGGATGGAGTAGTTTCCAAAAATGGAACCATTTACATGGATAATTTTTTCACGTCTTTCAATTTAGTGGAGGATTTTAAAACAAAATCTGTTAACATCATTGGTACAATGAGGAGTGATCGAATCGAGAAAGCTCCACTGAAATACATAAAAAAATCTGGAAAAGGATCCTTCCATGCATTAAACAAGATAATAGTCAGGTTCTTGTAGTATCTAACTTGATTGATGACGAGATCAATTTTACCGCAACGTCTTGCACTCGATACAGTTCTATGTAACAGAAAAAAGTGTTGGTTCAACCGCCAACATTAGTAAGGTTATATAATCAGGGCATGGGAGGGTGGACATATTTGATAGATTTCGGTCTTTATATAGGACCCGAATTCGATCGAATAAGTGGTACTGGCCATTTTTTCGATTCGTTTTGAATGGGTCACTTGTGAACCTTTATCATTTATATAAATTTAAAGAAAGCTCAATTACACTATTGAGTTTTATCCGGTATATCGCAATTGCACTTCTCTCGCAGAACTTGAACAATAAGACCGCACAAATTCCAAGCAAAAGACGCGATCCTCGACATCGCAATTCTATAATTCGATATGATTGTTTAAATCATCTTGTTGAAATAAGTGACACACAGAAGCGGTGTGGCGAGTGTGGAAAATGCACTAAATACATTTGTGGAAAATGCAATATTGGTTTGCACCCATCATCGGTCTATTTCAAACAGTACCATATTTCCTAATATACTTGACTGATGTTTAAAACTGAATATTATTATTATTTCAGTACCTTTGCAATTATTATTTATTTTAATTTTATTTTGTAATATTAAAGTATCTGAATTACGTGATATATGAAATTATGATTTTTAAATATAATGTGAATTAAACATATACAATTTGAATTTTTATTATGACTGCCCAATGCATGATATATCATACAGGCTCCAGAGCCAGCCCGTCTCGATTAATCTGGTCCAAAGTTGGATAATACGTTTATTATGTTCAGCTGGTATAAATTTTATTGAAATCGGCATGGTGGAACACAGTGCGGGTTTTGCTCGGTTTTAATGAGTTCGTAATTTATTATAATTCTGTGGTACTTATAGACATTGCGGCTCGTTTGGTTTTTTCGTTTTTTGCAGTTATACCATTGAGGAAGAAGAGTAGAGAAGAATTTTGTTTGAAGGAAAAATGTTATGAAATAAATTTTAGCTTTTTTATTTAAACCTTCAGCGCGATTTTATGAAAAGAAAGCATAAATTACATAAATTTCTAATGTCTCTTTTTATCCTATTGTTTGCTTTGTACTTTGTAGACGAATTTGTACAATTGCGTATAGAAAAAGACAGTTAAAAGTTGTATATTCTTTTCACAACTTCGCAACTAAAATTTCCAAAAGCGGAAATTTGAGTGGCTTTGGAAAGTTGTCTATTTTATTATGCAAATAATTCTTAAAAAATACCTTTTTTGAGAAATGTTCAAATTTCTTTGAATGTCAAAGCTAGGTTTGGCGGAGCAGCCCTCATCCTCTAAGGCAATGTTTTTGAAATCTTTTCATACCGTGGCCCCCGAAATCGAAATCTATCAAAATTTAACGGCTGTGTAGTTTGTCCTAAAAACGCTTCTCCCGGAGAATGTATTAAATTAGTAAAAATAATAAATATCTTATTATTACGAATTTTTAAGTAAACGAATTATTCTGCAGTACACCAGTCAACTAAAGGTAAATTTTAATTACATATGTATAATTTAAATTTACAAAAAAAATTTTAATAAATTACCGATACCGAAAAATTTTAATATATTACGATTTGTAAGTTTATAAGAAATTTAATATTAAACAAATTGTAAGTCTGGCCACATTTCTTTAGTAGATATGAAATGTGTCTATATATACAATTAGCTAGATATTTTCATGAGTAGTTCAAGACCCTCTCTAATCCTAAAGTACAACAACTTCCAAAAATCTAGACCAGATCATTCCAGAAATCTAGTTGTGTTGCTTGCCTTTATGTAAGTTTATACGAAATTTGTTAATCTGACCCAAATACCGTACCCTAGCTTGGGCGCTTGGTCGTATATTCTGATAAATTTGATACGATATTTTAGGGCACATTGACAAATTTTTTAAAATCAAATGTCGTATCAACTTACATGTAGGGACGGAACACATAAATCTGTTCTAAATTACTTGTTGTCTAAATTTTTGGATGTTGTTATGTATTTGGGTTAGAGAGGATCTTTGGCTACCCATAAAAATATATGTCCACTTGAATCCGAAATTTGGGCCAGATTGACAAATTTTTTGAAATCAAATTTCGTATTAACTAACATATAGGGAGGCAAAACATTTCTCCTAAGTCACTTGCCGTCTAGATTTTGGGAAGTTGTTATTTTTTTTGGTTAGAAAGGATCCCTGAGTACCTATTACAATTTTTTGGTATGATATTTGTGCCAGATTGACAAGTTTTTTTTTAAAACCATCAAATGTTACATAGAGGGGCAGAACACATCTATCTCTCAGGATAGGATTAGATTTAGTGTCTTAAATGTTTTTTCAGTTTATCCAAACTTCATTTATTATTATTGGAACACATACATCGATATTTATTTAAAATTAAAACAAACTACACACACGTTTGTGCAGATGTGTGAAGTTTTTCCTAAATTTTACTTTTCTAATTTTAGGACAAATTTAGAATAATATTGACACTTTTGAACGTTTGTCTAATTCGACCGCAAGCAAAACAACTTAGAATAAAACTTTAAATATAAAACAAAATTAAGGATCATTCTCTTTCCATTATTCGATTTTTTTTATTATGACATCTTCTAATTTATCTACTTTAGTTACTAGGGAGTAAAATACATCATTACTGAATAACAGTTTGTTCTATGGTATGTTTATTTTGTGTTTTAGCATCGATTTTTAAATAAATACTATAAAATGCTTCTTCTGAAGGGAGGATTAAAAAACAATATTTACAACCATTTCAGTGTAGTGCAATCAAAATTGTGGGTCACTTTTTTTGGTTTCTATAAAACTTTATCGTTCAAAAATCAACTATATACAGTGCCTGGCTATATTAGTATGAATGTTGATTTTTTTTTAATTTTTCTCAAAATATTTAATGTAAATATGAAAAATATTGATTTAAATTTAGTTTATTACAACAAATTTGTCTTTTTAAATTCAATTCAGGATTTTATATGTCGTTTAATTGACCTTAGCCAAATTTTAATATTTTGTTAAGTTGCCTTTGGCCTTTACAAGTGCTTCCACATGTCGGGGCTCTTTACACACCCTCTAGCGGCTTCGGCGATATCCTGGTCATGGTGCCATACCGTAATAAGGCGTTTAATATGCTGGGTCTTGGTAGTTATTAGTTCTTGGGCCATCTTCCTCTTGAGAATAAATAAAAGTACTTTCAGGGATTCCCCTTTTAGTCTGCCATGTAGATACAATTTAAATGTCAAAACGGAAAACATGAAAGTGGTATGTCGCCATCTATGAGATCAAACACAATTGCAGTTTTTTTTCAGTCATAGATATCGTTTTAAGAACCGATAAATCCAAAAATTAAATATAATTGAAACATTCATACTAATATGGCCAGTACTGTATGTGTGCTATGGTTATCAGGCGTTTTTAATTTTTTTTAAAAATTTAATCAAAATCCTCTCTTTGAACTAAAATTCGGTAATTTATTATTATTATTGATTGAAGGGCCATGTGGGCGATAAGCCACCTTGGACCGCGACCTAAAAGATCTATTGTGCCGGACCCTACTTAATTATCCGTCTAGTCAATATTCAGGCTCTTAATAAATCTGATAATACTACTGGCCGTTACAAGATACATACTATCCGGGCTCATTGTCCTCCCAGGCACAGAACATGTTCCGCTGATTCCGCTTCCAGATCGCGAATGAACACAGTCAAAGGGTTATACAACGAATTCAGTACAGATAAACTATCCGTGCAAAAACTATATTTGTATTAGAAACAGAAAAATTCAGAGCATCAATTACACTATGTGTGAAGAGCATTTATTTCTGCTTCACCATACACTCAAGCAACTCAACGACCCCAAACCATAGTATGACAAACTGTATTATCCTCAGAGCGAGATCCATCACAACAAAAATCTAGCGATTTCGATAAGTTCTAAAGAAAGTCTTACGAAGGGCGGCGTACCGAACAAAAAAGTTAGACTCAAGGAAATTAAATTTTTTGTAAAGTTGAACTCCAGCAAGAATATATTGTTTACTATATTAATTTCGGGTATAAATGACATATAGTTATTTAAAATTTTGTCTAGGGCTCCTTACAGGATCAAACATGTTCTACAGCCCAATGCAACTCGCTCAGGTGCATCAGCGATGTTCCTTAATACCTTATTCTGAAATCTTTGGATGATATTGACGTTGCTCTGTTTGATACAACCCCAAAGCTGAATACCGTAAGCCCAAATCGGTTTCAATACTTAATTATTAAGCTTGTGTGAAGCTTGTTGTATGTTGATAAAGAAGAGTTCCTTTGCATCAGCTAATTTAAGACTTAGTTCTTCACTTTTCTTAGTTTAGCATCCACGGTCATGCCGAGATACTTAGCTGTTTGTAAAGTTGATGTAAACTGATTTATATTCATTTAGTTTTATTCGCCACCTTTTGTCCATTTATATATTTATGTTATAGCTGATTGTAACTTCTGTGTTGATTCTTCATTGCTTTTTCCAACAGCTAGGATTGCCGTATCATCTGCAAAAGTTGCCACTGTGTTGTTTTCTAATGTAGGAAGATCATAAGTGTACAGTAGGTATAAAACCGGCCCTAATACATTGTCCTGTGGAACTCCTGCGTTGATTTCTTTCAATTCAGAAAAGGTATTATCTAACTTCATCCTGAAGAATCTATCTTTCAAGTAAGATTCCAGCATTTTAGCAAATTGCCATTGGTAAAAGATTTCTTAACTTGTGGTTAAGTCTTTAACAGACTTTTGTCTCCTCTACTGCTTCCTCAATTATACTGGTTATTCTGTGTCCTTGATCAATTTTTGAGTGTTGGCTACGAAAGCCGAATTGATAATTTAGGATCAAGTTTTTACTCTCGACTATCGGATTTAACATTTTTACCAGTTGTTTCTCAAAGACTTTGGACATGACTGACAACATCGAAATTGGTGTATAAGACGAGGTTATGTTTGGTGGTCTACCAAGTTTTAAGATCATAATTACTTCTGCAATTTTCTACAAGCTTGGTACACATTTTATTCTAAATGCCGCATCTACAAGATTGGTGAACTTCACCAGAGCTTTCCTTGGCAGTTATTTTAAGATTTTTGCAGTAATAAAATCGTAACCAGAAGCTTTTTTCGTATTCATATTACCTTTTTATCTCACATATGACTTCTTTTGGTATTGTCGGTAGGATTTTTTACTTCTTGCACAGGTTGTTCAGTTATTATCTCGGCTTTCAACGTTTGGTCTTCATGTGGCTGAAATGTTTTTTTCGATCTTCATTATTTCTCACCTGCTATTTTAATTTGAGAAATCTACAATATTGGTCTTTTAATTCTTTTTGTTGCTTTCCAAAGAGAATAATCAGTACTACTATCATAAGTTAATTTTCTTACATAGTTGCTGATTCATTAACTTTCAATTCATTGATCTCTCTTCTTAATTATTATATGAGGTTGTTCAAAATAGTTTTCTCTTGGGGGGGGGGGCCCTTATTTGTTGCCATATTCTTCTCGCTCTTCTTTTTCCTGCTAGGAGTTCCCTAATTTCCATTTGATATAAAAATCAATTTGAAGTACATAATTGGTAAGTTGTACGTTTTGGTCTCGATCTCCCTTCATAAGCCATCATAATCTCATTCCAAGGGAGATATTTTTTATTAAATTTATTTGGTTTCGTTAACATAACTTAAAATTGCATTACATCTCGTGTAAGCACTTAATATGAATACAAAAGGATATACCTTAATTCAAATGTAAAATTTGATCTCTCTTGCGAATATACTTATCGTTTTGAACAAATTTATGGCCATAAGCCGCAGTGCCTCATTGGCAAACAAGTGATTTGCACGTTTAAAAAAAGGAACATTTAAAAACACTATGCCACAATGCACTGCTGCGATTTTCAGGCAAATCATGGAATAGAACATAGTAATTTAATTTCTAGCCATAAATTACTGCTTCCGATTAATACAAATCACCCTTCTCATAAAGCATCTTATATGGCAAGCTATGAAATAGTAAAAGCAAAGAATATTTTGGCGACGATAGTGCTTTTCTAATGAATGCTTTTTGAAATTATTAAATTGCTTGGGACCTGCAAACAACATCTACCATCTAGTCAACAGAATTCCTTTGTCAAGAGCCTCTGTAACGAGACGAATCCAGGACATAAGCCATCAGTCAGAACAGGCAATGATAGACAAAATAAAAAACTGTTCTTATTTCTCACTAGCACTTGATTCATCCAAGAACTAGTAAATTTAATGTCGCTGCACAACCAAACTAACGGAGACGATATATAGTCGTGTAGAAGTCTCTGTGATATCAATATGTGGATTATTAAAATTGAGTGCTGTTTGTACCGATGGAGCTCCACCTATGAGAGGTTCTATAAGAGGACTTCGTGGACAGTTTTACAATAACATTATAAAGGTACCATTTCATCACTGCATTATACAAAAGTCGCTGTGTACTAAGACAATTGTATTGACTGAAAATATGGCAACTATGGCATATCCATGAAAAGTTTGAATTGTTACAAGCGGATCTTAATTCAAGCTATAGTAGCCTACCTAACTATGTTCACAGAAGTTCGTTGGCTCAATCGAGGAAATTGCCTTAAAATATTTTTTAATCTTCGCAAAGAACTGGTTGAGTTTCTTAAGCAAAATTTGTAGAATAGAGAAAATATGCAGGCTAAAATGAATGACCAACATTTTTTAATAGAGTTAGCTTCTCTCACAGACATTATCTTTTTCTTAAATACATTAAATTTAAACCTTCAAATTAAAAAACAAAACATAGTGGATAAGGTATCCCTGATTGACGGATTTATAAAAAAATATATCAGTTCTGCACAGTGAACTATTAGTATTGCAAGATAATTAAGAATGAATTCGATATAGCTAAGTTTTATTCTTTTTCAAACCATCTAAAAAAATTAGAAAATGAATGCTTATAAAAATAATAAATTATACTATTATATAACATTGCGAAGAATTTCGACTAGACTTGTGCGATCTTCAGTTCACATCTTCAATGCTAAAAATAGTACTAATGTTCGGAAGTATCAACATTTGTGAGAATATATTTTCAAAAATAAAATATACCAAAAATAACTATCGAATTAGGCTTTATGATGCTAATTTACGCAACATTCTACTTAATAAGTAGAATTCTACTTAATAAGTGATGAGCAAAATTGGTTAATCGATCAATAACCAGGTTCAATTAACCTAATCTTTTAACCAACTATTTAACCAAGGTACATATTGAGCAAGTCACTGAACGCAGTACTGGATACAATAGTGAATATGAATACACAATCACACACTGCACATTATTTTACATAGGAAAACACTGACAATAAAACAAAACAAAAAACAAGATTTTACGTTTACGAGTTTACGTTAGTCAAAATAAATTGACATTTCGCATTTCTTATTTTTATTTTAACTGGAAAAGTAGTAATTTCATAGAAGGCAAAAAATGTTTCCTAATTCGGTCTCATAAGCTTCAAGTTAGTTTAGTAAGTTTCTTTCGTTTCTAAGAATAAACATAATTTTTTTAGGTTGGTCCAGAGCGGGTTATTGTTTAAACCAGAGAAAAAAATTTTGTTTTACGCATTCAATAATAGCACGATGGGGAAAACCGTCATTGTTTTAATGCGCCGTATATTTATTTTTGGCTAATAGAAATAAGTTGCCAGCAGTAGGCACACCAAATAAAAATATTTTCAAACGTAATCCAATAAGAAACTTCACTTGTTATCATGCGGCCCCACAATTCACAGTTGCTATGAGGACGATTTGTTACACCTACCTTAATTTAAAAACAATATGTTAGGTATTAAAGTCTACCACCACCATTAGATTAATAATTTGTATTTTGATTTTGTTAATTATTACGAAAACTTGGAAAATAAAGGTTAATTTTATTTTTGTTTGATGTTTTCCGGCTATGTAAAATATTTTTTTTATGTGTATAGCCAGTATACGAACGAGATTGTAATTGTTTTTTTCCGCGCGAGATTTTCTGACAGTCGTTTTACATCAAGTGATGCCATCATAATATTTTGAAGGTGCGTTCATGTAAATGAATGTAGATATGTTGATGAAAATGGATTTGATTCTGAATGCGCGTATTATGTTGGTGGTGTGTGAATGTTGGCTTGAATTAATGTACGGGTATTTTGAATGAATGTTTTTAATTTATAATGTTTGAATAAATTGTGTGGTTTGAGCGCCAACATACATGATTAGTATATTGTGGCGATGAATGACTGATGAATATATTTTGAATATTTGAATTTTAAAAATGAGTGAGTCGTACAGGACTCCCCCGCGAGTGATTTTCCCCCTCCCTAGGGAATGATTGTAGTAGTGAGTTGCTACAGTTTTTTAAATGGATATAAGGAGGAAAAAGGATTTTACAATTCAGGCCGAATTTCACATTTCAAGATGACTGAAAATAAAATTATTTTTAGACCATAAATCACGTATGGTCACCATACGTGATAATACAATTATGTAGATGAAAATCCTGAGACTATATCTATGAGTAAAATATCTAAATAGATATATTTTAGATTAATTAAAAAAAAAAAAAAAATACGTTAAATATGAATACAAAATTATTAAACTAAAAAATATGAATTTAATTCAGAATTGCACGCTTAAAAAGCAATTTATATTATCAACAATCAAAATAAGTTATATTTATACATATGTATATGTAACCACCCAACCATCCAATTCAAAAATAATTCCCACAAAATTCATATTTCCATTTAAAAATATTATTTTTTGCAAATTTTTGGGAGTGATTCTATTTCTCCTTTCAGTCAGTATTAATCCTGTTTTAGAACATAGCCGCTCGGAGGGAACTGAAGATGCAGGAATTCCTAAAAACGATTTTGCTAAATGGGCAAACCGAAGGTATATTAGTTCTCTGCTTTTTCACCATTGTAAAGGTTCCTCTATATGGGGCAATAAACGTTCCTCAGTATACTGCCTTAATTCAATGATGGCATGAACCCCATATCGGATTGTCCACGTCAACTTCAATGAAAACTTCTTCGATAGGTTCGTCGGAAATAACATTTTGTTGTTTTTGTATAAGGTCCGTTATCAACCTTACTAAACGATCTTTAGTCTGAGTTTTTGTTGACTCTGTTGAGGAAACAGTACTTAACCTAATGGTATTTAGATAGTGTTTTAACCCATCTATTGTTATTACGACTTTCGATACCGTAACGTTGTTTTTGGCATTCATCTCAGTGGTCAGACTGTCGAAGAGTTTTAAAATAACACACAATTCTCTTAAAATGCTGAATTCAGATGTGGTTGGCTCCTGTAGTTTACAAAATCTGTAATAAATTTAAATATAAATAAAGACATCTCGTAATAGTTCCGTAAATTTACCTTTCAAACATATGGAACGTAGAATTCCATCTCGTAGCTACATCATTAATATATTTTAAGGGTATACCTGTTCCACTTATTTGGGTTTGCAAACTTCCCAGCTTGGCCGTAGCCTTCGTATTTCTATGGAAGTACTCCACAATACTTATGACGTTTTTTTTTTTTGGATATCTTTCAATTTCTTTAATTCCATCTTGAACAACTAAATTCAATTTGTGGGTATACCATCGTTGGTTTTCATACCCTGCTGCGGAAACGGCTGCCGAACTATTTGCTGCATTTTCCGTAGCAATAGCATTAATTTTTTTTTTCTATTCCAAAATTAGAAACACTGCCCAATCTTCGATGATAAAATGGCCAGTAACCGCCTTATAACTATTTGTGTTAATTGAAGTCCATATATCCGTTGTTATGGAAAGGTTCTCTGCCTGTTTTATGAACATTTTCACTTTTTCCAAGCATTCATCATATGCCTTTGGTAGCAGACTCTTCGTCAGCATTGACATGGTTGGGAGTTTATAAGTCGGATCTAAAGTTTTCGTATATTCGATAAATCCTTGGTCATTCACTATTGAGAACGGTTGAAAATCTCTAATAATAAATTTTAGCAGGATTTTGTTAATCCGTTTCTGCCTTATTATTAAAGCTGGTCTTACGACGAAACTAGCTAAACCTGATTGGCCTAACCGAGGGACACACAATGACGTAACGCGAGGTGTTGCTGCTTCAGTGCCTTGTAATGATGCGTCTGCATTTTTCAAAGGTACAATGGTTCCTTGAGTAGATGTTGACGGAGCACCTGTTGCGTGTGTGGTTGAAATTAGAGATGCAGTTATAGGTTGCTCTATACTTTTGTTTCATGTCGAACGGTTGGACATCTCTATGGTGGGATGTCTGTTCTTCAAATAGCATTTTAAATTCGTCATTGATCAACCTTTGTACGATACGAGGCTTTTACACAAATTTCACTTCGCTTTTTCACTATTTCGTTCCGTGAGTTGGCAATTTTTTAAAATATTACCTCCTTTATATTTACTAACTATTTAAAATACTGTAGTCTAATACTAGTTATTTGTTACACTAAGTTAGAGACAATGTTGGTTCGATATAAAAATTTTAAACCTTTGCTTAAAAAACTGAAATAACTATAGATTTGTATGTATATTGTCCCTCTACCAACGGATAATTTCATTTAAATTCTTCCTTAACATACAGAAACAACTATAACATGTATATGTACATCCGAAATAACTATAACTTGTATGTACATAGCCCTCTCTATGTAGCAACGGAAACAAAAATATTGCAAGATGTTTACTCGTACGTTAGTCAAAATAAATTGACATTCCGCCTTTGATACTTTAATTTTTTTTTAACTGGAAAAGTGGAAACTGCCTAGAAGGCAAAAAATATTTCCTAATTTGGTGTTTCATAATCTTCAAGTTCAAGTTCAAATATCGCTTGAAACTTTTAGTTGTTCTCCTTCTTTTAAGTAACTATATTTTAACTGCATTATTCATTTCATTATATCCGAGGTAATAGAAATTTTTCGCATTGAGTACGAGTTATTGAGTTAGTATGTGCAGTAGTGCAATTTATTACATATTCGTACACCATCAAACAGTTTATTTTTTTTACTATTAAAAACCCTTTTTAGTTTTTTTGTGATCAATTTTTTAATAAATTAATTTATTGGCATGTATGATTCTATGTATAACCATCTGTATTAATTTTTTAAATGCTCAATGCACCCTTTGTCGTTCACAAAGAACCAAGGCTGAAAATCTTAATTTTTAACTAGAAAATGATTTTGATTGCGCTTAGTAGAAAACATGATAAAGTTGTTCGAATTACGACAAACAAAAAAAAAACAACAAAAACTGAATTCGAGTGGGAAATATTATTTACATTGAAAAAAGTGGTAAATTTCTACTACCAAGTTATCTTTAAATTTCTAATCATTTTCACACTATAATTTCAAAAATTAGGATCTATGATTTAGGGAAAATCACAGTAAATTTTCAGTTCTTTTCAAAATAATTACATTTACATAAGCGACATAACTATAACTTATTTAAATGTTTATACAAAATTTTATTGTTTCAATTCCTTGGCTCGAACAAGAGTATCCTGTGGTGTCTGTCCAAGCCGTGAATAGTTTTCCGACTTATTCTGGGTTTCAGTTTGTTTAGACTCTGAACTATTATTTTAAATTCGATTTAGCTATCTTAAATCGGATTGTTGCTTTCGATAACAATTTGAAAGTGTATGGCCCGATAATTTACAATATGTATTCCTTGACTTGGAAAATTTCGATTATTATTACTGACACTTGTGGTTGTATTATATCGTGATAGAGAATAACAGTTTGCGGCCATGTGTCCTAACTTGTGACAATTATGACATTTAATAGTTTTATTATTATAATTACGCCTCTCTGAATTGGGTCTTTTAAATTGGCTAGAGGATGGTACTTGCACCGAAAGTTCTTCTTCACACGCCTGTGCAATTGAAGCTTTTAAATTATCAAACCGACACGCTTTGACTACTAGTCGGATAGGATCACGTAATCCATCTTGAAAAGTTTTCAATGCTGTATTTTCATTCAACGTTATATACACTTTTGAATTTGCTATACCAACTGACTGCGAGCTAGCATCATTTAATTCAGACAATAATTTATTAACTCTAGCTGCATATTGCCTAACATTTTCACAATTCGACTGTCTGATTTTAAATAATTCTGCTTGAATTTCTGGTACTGTTCTGGCAAAACTATATTGAAGTTTAAGTTCCTGTTTTAATTCATCCCAGGTTTCAAATTTATTATGTTTCACAACATCATAATATGCTACACCACTTAATTTAGTTTTCATATCCTTTAACAATTTCTCGTATTCCGTATTTTTTAAAGAATCGTACACTGCATCACAAGCGAAAATAAATTTATGTAATTTATCAGGTTCTCCGTCAAATTCAGAGATTAATTTTAATGTGGTTTCGTAGCTTAGATTCATTTTTTTATTTGTTTACGATTCTTGTCAAATTGATTATGGCGTTCTACTTTTCTTACACGTTTAAATAGCGTTCTTAAATCATAATAATCTTCAACATCACTTTCGTCGTTCATAGGTTATATTCATTATATTATTTATGTATATATTTAAAAAAACAGGATATTTGCTTTATTAAGGTACCGCTTAAAAAAAATAAAATGAAAAATTTTGACTCACCCGTTGTTTGTTGATTTCGCTCTTCCAGGTTGATTGAAATTTGGATTGACTGTGATGATGGTTGCATATTGTAATATTGAAATGCTGGTTTTGAAATCGATGAAAAAATGAAGATCCAATATGTACCGCAATTTTTAAAATATTTTGAATTGAAATTGGTTTAATTTAGTTGTACTAGTTAGTATCCGTATGATCCGTATGATTTTCCATCAAGGTCGCTGATGATCGGCTGATCTAACTGTTGATTACGAATCAGGTGCATTGATGATACAAGCATGCACTTTACGCTAGCTGGTATGAATGATGATATCGACCTTAATTGGTATGCACTATCATTTGAATAGTACCAATATTATACGAGTACATCTCTGATTATCGACATATTTGATAACTCATCAATAATCGTAAATAATTATTTTATAAAAACGTATTTATGATGAAAACTGGTATAATTGTCTGTTTATTGCCACTGTAACAACACGAGATGCTCAAGGACGCATAAAATATGCTTGATGTTGGCATTCTTTTAAGGACAAAAAACTGAATTTTAACTGTAAACATATGTTACAACATTTGAAAATGAATTTAAGCACACCAGTTTATGACACACTATAACTTAATTTTACTATTAATTGTATCATTGTTTTGTATTAATTATACGAACTTTATGATTTAATTAGCATGATATTTTATCAATGGTTAAGAAAACCCACAACGCGAGTACGTTTACAAGATGGTAGAGGATGATATTTTTACCACTACCATCCCACCGCTGTCACCAATTTTGTAGTGAGCTTTCTTGGAATTGGATTTCTTTCTTTAATAAAACAAAATTATCACTTTAACTTATATTTTACATTTTTTTTATTTATTATTAACGTTTTAATTTATAATTTCAATTACATATGTACGGCTAGCTCGATGTCCAAATTTATTCTGTCCTCTTTTTGGTTTTTTATAATTACCGTAGTAGCAATACCAACATCAAAATTATATTATTAATTAATGTAGGGCATGAACTCAGTGACAATTTATGAGTTGGGTTGAGTTATGATACATAATTTAATGTAGAGGTTGAGTTATACTACAGAAGTACAATTGATAGTTTTGTCGCAATAGGAATTATTCAAATTACGTTTATTACCACGCATTATTTAATAATACAAATCTAAACGTTCTCTGCATTTAACAAAAAAATTCTACTAATAATAGTCTGCTCTAGACACGAATATTAAAATATGCCTCTTTTCGCGATTTAATTCCAAAAGTATTGCAGTATATAACTAAAATAAAAATTGAAATGTTTAATTTTAACATAAAGTCGAAAAACAATTAATGGCAAGAATAAAAAAAAACATTTATTTTCCATTTATTTAAAAAATTAATAAAAATATCACGAAACTCCATATAAATATCAGCATTTTTGTCTTCACGTGACGTCAAATTGCCAAAAAGGATAGCAACAGCATGCGCAGTGTTATACCTTTATTTTCTGTATATCTTGTAAATCAGGTATGTTTCTATAATGACGTCTAGAATATACAAGCCATACTACTGTCTACGTCACTCAATTTATGTCGACAGTTCCATTAATCGTCTGCAGATGGCATTAATGCTAGAAAAATGAAAGAGAACAAAACATGAAAACGAAGAGATTAAAACATGTGAAAATATAAAAAATAAATTAGTATTAATCCAAGCGCAAGAGAGGTAGGTTGTACTTCATGTTTTTTTTCATAATTTAAAATTATTAATAAAAAATAGTTCATTTAAATTTTTCCAACTCATATTACATTTTTAGTTAATATTTATTTATATTTAAATCATTATTTTATTAATAAATTTATTAGTTTTAAATTATGCAGAAAATTAGCAGAGATAAAAATATGTACAATCTTCCTTTCGTACGCATGAGATAATTCTAAATATTTTTTTTATTTTTGAAATGTTTTATTCTCTGTTTCTCTCAACTCTTTCATTTTTCGAATGTTAATTGCCATCTAGGTTATGTCGAGAAATAAAAAAAAATAAATTTTGCTTTTAGCAGTATGGCTTGTATATTCTAGACGGCATTGCTTGTATGCAGGTGTTGTTAATCTCTTTGTGTTTCTGTGTATTCACGAAACAACTATGATATTATCGAAATCATACATTATGTGAACACAATGAGATTTTGTATATTCGACTCAAATAGGATTTTTATACTTTGTATAATCGAATTGGTTTGAGTCGAATTGGAACTGAGAGCTGTCTTATACAATTCATTTGAATGGTTTATTTAGGGAAAATTAATAATTTTTTTTACAGGGTATTACATACTGAATTAAATTGTTTTTTAATTAATTTAATTAATATTATAAATTATAAATTGACTAAATAAATAAATAAATAGATAAATAAAATGCGAATTTAGAAATGTTGGTTTAAGTTAAGTTAAGATTTGATTTTTAACACAAAATGATGAGTTCATTTATGTGAACAAAGTGTAATTATGTTAAAACATTTTGGAAGGCTAAATGTTTTTGAGTTTAATGGTTGTCTTAATGGATTTATTGAAATTTAGATAGTGGGATGCACACACAATCGTCATAATTACGCATATGACACATCGATAAATTTTTTAAGAAAGTAAGGTTTCATTTTCATTGCATTTTTTTATAGTTTTATTTACTTTGCATGCTTGATTTGGCAGGGAATGAGGTCTGTGAACTGAGTTAAAATTTTGTATACATATATTTATATTTATTTATTAATAAAGAGATCAAATTTCTGAATTATTGATTAGGTGCAGGATTTTGGTGGTGGAGATCTCTTCAATATGTGAATGATGCTAATTGGATTTTTATTTAGGTAGTCTAATATTTTATAAGTTTTATTTTTGAGTTGTGAAAATGACTAAGGTGAAGGAAATCATTTGAAAATGTACACTATCAGACATAAATATTTGAACGACGTTCGGGATTAATCACTGGAGCTGATTTTGGGGTAGCTGATTTTGCTACTCGTGTAAATTCCCGCTTAGTCGGCTTAGTTAAAATTCGTGGGCGTCCACAACAAGGCTTATTTTTGTTGATCCTGTTTGAATTTATTTCTTTTTTATGAAACTGATGCTACCGTTTGATACTCCATATTGTAGGGATTTCTTTTGATACGTTCCTTGTCGCCGCAATGCTTTTATTATCAATTTTTGTCGCTTTCATCTATTTCTTTTGAGAGGCTCATTTTCAATCCCTAAATTAAATTTTTGAATACATAGTTAAAGATTTTGTTCTAAAATAATAAAAATATCTTCCGCTGAAACCAATCACTTTGTTAGTATTAAATTGTAATTTAAAGTAATTTAATTTAAATTAATGTTGCTGCTTCGTTCAAATATTTATATAGATTGAAATATTATACTAATTGAATGAACAGCATCGTACGTTATCTAGGATAAGGAAAATTCCCTTTTTATATGATATTGTAAACTAAATTGCATTGCAAGAATATTTGAGGTATTGATGAAAATATTTCATCACTTTTTGTCAGTTTAATTTAATTATATAAAAGTGTCATGGTTTGTTCTGGTATTTTTGTCTGATGGTGTAGTTGATATAAATTATACTTAATTATATATAATTGTTAGATCGTCTCCAAGCTAAAGAAAGACTGGTGAATTGTCGCTCAACATCCAGAAACTCCAAGCATCCAGCAGTTATGTAGCTTAGAAATTGTATTGTTTTGTGATATCTATTTTATTTTATTTATCACTAACTAATTTATATAAGTAAATTTTTATTAATTAAGTAGTAAAGCAATTTAGTTTTCAAAGATACCTGGGAAACTCTATTTGAGTTTTATTAGTAAATATCATAACATGTAGTACTTAATTAAATTATTGATATTCTAGACTGTTTTGCGTAGTATCATGATCAATGTTTAAATTATATTATATACATTTATAAATAATTAACTTCAACGTTATTAATTTCCTTTTTTTTTCTAGATCTGTAGGAAATTGCCGATTAGTTTAAATTTAATTTTATGGTTAAATATATATTTTACATTTTTTATTTTTAAATCTAGTTGCAGTAGGTAAACAATTCATTAACTATTCTACAGGAGAACGGTAACTAATGAAACAAGTGCTGTGAATTTAAATTATATCTTAACAATTTAAAAATTTTAAACATTTTTTAGAATTTTTAGTTTAGAAGTGGGAGAGTTTACATATGCAATTTCATAAAATGTTAATTTTTGTAATACTCGTATGTAATATATTGTGTTTTGCTCATGAATATATATTAATTAATTTAGTTTAAAGAATATTTAAAGGTTTCTCTTCCTTAATTTGCTAATGAATGATTCAATTTTCAGAATATAACATAGTTCCAGAATTAATAATTATTATGGGAATAAAATTAATCCTGAATTTCAGAATTAAATTTTAGTTTGGTATTATCGTGATTTATTAATTAAAATTAGTTTTCAGAGTTGCCCGGGAATTTGTATATTAATTTTATTTTAGATTCTTTATTTAGTTATAGTACCTAACTGAATTATTGATGATTCGAGGCTGTTGTGGTACTGTAACGTGATCATTTTTAAATTATTTACTATAAATTTTATAAAATAATTGAATTTTTAATTATTTATTTTTTGTTTTTCCTGATCGGTAGAAATTTATGATTAGTTTTAAGTAAAATTTTATGTTTAAAATGGTTTTTAAGGTTTATTTTAATTCTTGTGGCAGTACGTAATAATTAATTAATTAGATATAGAAGGACTATGAAAAATAAAATAAGCGCTGTTTTTGTAATCTTAGCTTAGTAATTTTAATTTTTCTTAAATATTTTATCAGGTAAATAAATGAAAGGCGGACAGGGGGAGATTACAACATTAATAATTTTTTAAGTTCTAATTTAAATTTAGGGAGTCTTGAGTATCCGGCCCTGGATTCCAGAGAAATGATCATCTAATAATGTAGTTAGATTGTGCTGTCTTATGCTAACCTATTTATTATATATTGTACTAATAATTAACTAACTATCAATCGCATTGGTGTCTGTAACCGGGTCGAGTCTGTCCCGACTAATAATTCTATCCAATGCTTCGGTTTTGTTATATGTATACGGGTGTACGGTGTGTGCCCGGGAGTCCGGGAGTCCTGGTATAATGCTTGGCCGTACACTATCAATCAATCAATCATAACTTAAGGTAATTAACTATAATAACAACAATTAAATATGTTTATCATTTATTAATATAATTATTTACAGATGATGTATCGGACGAGATAAGGTCCACCACAGCTCCTCCCGCCTAAGGAAGTACTATTTGGTTGGGTCGGATGACAAGATTTACAAGGGTAGAAATATTATAGTTTGGTGACCTTATTTCTGGCATCACTTTTGTCCGGTATTTAAAACTGTTAAGCCATCGGACCAACACGTGTACAAAAATGTATTATATATCGTGAAAAATAGCATAGAGCCTTGTTACTTCGAAAACATAGCGGTTTCATTTATCTTTCAAAAGGATAACGATCCTAAACACAATGCAAGTATTGTCAAGTTTTAGTTGACGGAAAAAATTTTGAACCGCAAATCCCTGACCTTAACCTAATCGAGAAAATTTATGTGCAAAAGTCAAGCGAGGACTAAAAAAGAAGAGTTCCACGAGTTTAGACGACCTGTTACAAAAATATTGAGGAAATCTGGAAAAACATTCCACTTTCTCATTGTTGAACATTAGTAGCATCTCTTCCAAAATACTATACGATGGTTCTGAAAAAACAACGGCTGCCCCACTAATAGAGCAGGAAATTTACGGACCCCCAAAATTCACATGCCTAGAATGCCTAGACGGTTAATCCGTACCTGCTCACAACGATCAATCGTATCGTGTATGGGCCGTTTTAGTGACAACATTTACAAATAACCATATTTCGTAAATAAGGTCATAATATCCGTTTATAGCAACAGTAAAAATGCATTATTATCTAATTTAAAGTTTGGCATGAATATTAATAAAATTTACGAAAATTTGATATATACAACTTTTCATAAGGCAAATGAATTGAAAAACATTAAAAAATGAACAATACCATAAAATTATTAAGCAAACATAAAAACTCTATGTTGTGGAAATTATTATCTATTCATTCAGAGACATGTACATTATACATATGGATATAAAATTTATAACATAAATACGAGTATGTATAGTATGTATACATAAACACCAGATACAAAACATTTCTTTCTTTTTGGCTGAGATTGTGGTTGGAATTGGTTTGGTTTCAAGACAAAATAAGTAAAACACAAAAATGAAATAGGATGATGCTGCTTTGAATGTATCTACTGTGGT